>CM066320.1:189399855-189493783 GCA_033807775.1 Saussurea involucrata | reverse complement strand
TATTTCAGCTTTTTATACAAATTATGCTTCAATTGACAATATTGCTTTAGATCCTCAAAATTCACACAGAAGAAATATTTCCCTTGATTGGATGACTAATGCTAACAACCTGTGTTATCAATCATATATGTGTGAAATGTTTTCAGAAACACTGCAAAATCTGGTAAACAAATGGCTCTCCAATATGAGGAACCAACTAGTTCTTGTATAATATACAGATGAATTACCTGGATCACAGAGGTAACTTTTGTTGTACTATCGCCTCTAAATTTTCCCACAATTTTGGGTCGTTGTAGTCCTTGATAACGAACGTTGCCCCAGCATCGAGTAGCATTTGTTCGGGGTTTCTACTAGCCATTCCAACTGCCGGCATCCCGGCTCCATTCGCTGCTTTAATCCCAGAAACAGAATCCTTCAAGAAACACACACCACCTTTGTTAAGTAGAGAATCCAAGATCAAGATCAAGATCTCCGACAGTTTCTCCATAATTTCTTCATAATGGAGAAAAAAAAAGTTAAAATCTTCAAAAAGATATTGCATTCAACTCCAACAGTTCCCTCATTTTAGAGATTTCAACATTAATTATATTATTAAAATATAAAATATTTAATAATATATAAAAAAAAACCATCCTCTCTCCTCTTTCTCCTATGAAATTCCGCAAAATGCCAACTACCCTGTTAAGTCTCTTGTTCGAAAGATCATGGGTTCAAGTTGCACAAATTGTCTTTTAGTAAATTGCAAAAGATATGAACTTGGGTGAACCCAAAAGGATATGAATGGAGTTCATACCTCAAACACAAATGTGTGATTTGGGGAAATTTGAAGTGCATTTAGAGCCTTCAAGTAAGGATCAGGAAAAGGTTTTGCTCTTGCACATTCTTCTGCTAGAACAATGACTTCAAAGAAATCTTCGAGTTTAAGCATTGAGATTAGCAACTCGGCATTTGATCTTGGGGCGTTTGTAACGGCAGCCCGTTTCAGGCCAAGATCTTCCACCCATTTACATAACTTCTCTAAGCCGCTTATGGGTTCCAATTGTTCGGCTGCCAATCTGTTTATCCATAAACAAACAATGTCATGATTTGTGTGTGCTACTTTTCTTAGTCTTAGGGGTTGTTTACTAATTGTTGACCGCTTCTTATTGGGTAAGAGACACTTACCCGGTAAGAGGTGAGGTTGTTTATCATACACTTTGACCGACATATGATATCGCACTCTTACCTGGTTAGTGTTTACCCAATTTGTGTTGGTAAACGACCCCTTAGAGATGCCGGTAACGATTGCTCATGGGTTGAAGTCACATAGATGTTATCGTCGACATTGAGCAACACAACCAAGGAATTTTGTTGCACCAAGATTGTCCTTTGGTTGACATATGAGGTCAAACCATAGCTACATTAGTCATTTGGAAAGTAACATATTTGACCTCAAAAGTCAAAGTGAATATTGATTCACAAGTTGACTTTCAAGATCAAACATGCATACTTTGACTTCAATGGACATGGAACTTTTATATATGTTGAAGCCACATCTCATGGCTACATTAGTCATTACACTTGATCCATACCAAACCAAACAAAATGAGCCTTGTATATCCCACCGAATGTGGGGTCAGGGAGGGGGTAACATGTACACAAACTTGACCTCTACCCCAAAGAGTTTGTGGTTGTTTACATGAATACCCCCTTCTTGCAAAAAGTCAAATTGCGTAATAACCTTGATCTTGACATCATGATAGAAATTACCTTCGAAACAAAGCTTCCTTATCAACCATGAATTTCATGGCTTTCTCGACCTCCCATTCTGGAAGAAGAACATCGCAAAGCTCTTCGTTATGCTTGCCGCTAATGTTATTTATGAAGAATTCCTCATCAATGGGAGATCCGTCATTAAATCCTGTCTATAAAATGAAAACCAAACACCTTCTAAGTTCATTTCCATCGTTGTAGGTGATCAATAAGATTCAAAATAACCAAACCAAACACACCCGGTATATCTCACTCGAAAGTAGGGTTTGGAGGAGAGAGTCGGGTTCAAACGAGAACAGTGACCAAGTAAGAGAACATGCAAATCACATGTGAATTTACGCGCGACCTTGGTCCGTTGGTCGTGGGCGAAGTCGCTTGCAGACCCTCGCGTTGACCATGTTTCGTAATCGCATGTGATTTCAGTGTAACAATCTAAAATCACATGTGGTTTAACCGTTCTTCTCTTATTCTTTGACCTTGTTTTCGTTTGATCCTCCCTCTTGGGGGAGATGTACGCATACTCATCCTCTACACCAAAGAGAAGAGAAGAGCAGAGCAGAGCAATATCTGTAAGATTGAATATATGAGTTACGAAAATCAAAGGGCTGAAGAGACTACCTCTTGGAGCATATCCCGAAAGGCGTAGAAATGGAGAGGATCAGAGTCACAGAGAGTTCCATCAATGTCGAAAAGGATTGCTTCAAGAGGAGCAATGAAAGATAGTGAAACATTGCTGCTTGAAAGAACCAAAATGCAGTCAACAAAATGGAGTCGAAGTATGCAACTAACACAAGACAAATAATAAATCAAAGATCCATTCATTTCATTTCATCTTCTCAATCTCGAAACTGTAAAAAAGTCATCTAATCATAAGTGTTGAATTTCAGTAAATCAATGGAATGGCACACCCAATTTCTTCTTCTCTGGATTAAAATCTCACCATTTCTATAATAATGATATTGAAGAAATTGTCTATTGAAGTAGTTTGATGAAAAGATACCTACCTGTTTTTGGAGTAGGAATTGGATGAAACGGAGAAGGCAGACGGGATTGTTGTGGACAAATTTGGTTTTCTGCATACAATTGGATTATTAGTAGTAGTAGAGAAGAGACGAAGAAGACAAGTAGCAGCGATTGCTGCCATTTTTGTGGATCCTTCCTTCCTTCCTTCCTTCCCCAAACTTTGTGGAGCTCTGCGTTTCTATTCTCAATTTAATACAGAAGGAATTCATCATAGCCAACCGTGTTGTTTTTGTTTTGGATGATACCTTGGATCTTTTCAATTATACTTTTAATTATTATTTTCAATTATTATTTTAACACATCCTAACCAAAATGGTTTCGTGTTAAATGCTTCAATTTGAGTTATATTCTTACTATTTCTGTTAAATTCGTATATTTTATTTCTCTTGATAACTGGTTTGAGGTTTTGAACATATCGAACAACTAACATATTAGTTGGTTTATATTAAAGTTAAGTTGAGATAGGTTTAATAGAACGATACAAAAGAATTACATATAAAAATGCCTAATAATAAAATCGATTTAATACACGAGATATTAAGATGAATTCTTATTGTTATTAGTGGTAAAAAGTTAAATATATAAGATCCAATAAAAAGTTAAATGAACTCTTTTAAGGTAAATCTTTTTTTTTTGTTGAAGTTTTAACTGGGTTCATTACTGAATTAAACTATAATTCTCGTGTAAGCTTGATTTTTCGTGGAGATGCAAAATTAGATAAACGTTTTTCATATTTTCCGGGTAAATGCTTAAAATTATACAAAAGTAACATTGTATTCTCAAAATCTTTATTGAGAGAGAGAGGAAAGTAAAATAAATGAGATCTCAAAATTCTTTTCTAAGATAAATGAAAGGGAACCGAAAGAAAATAATGATAAATCGTCTCTTAGGGTGCGTTTGGTACGTAGACTGGATGGGATGGGACGGGACAGGACAAAAAAAATAGTCACATGTTTGGTATGTCATGGGACAAAAATCCGATGGGACAACATGGGACAAAAACAAGTTTTCATGGGACAAAACTTAAGATTTTTTGTTCCACCAAAATAAGTGGAACAACATGGGACTAAAACATAAGATTACTAAAATATCCTTTTTTCCAACGTAACCTAGATTAAAATTATCTCCTCCAGTCCAGTCCCGTCCCGTCCCATCCAGTCCAGTCCCGTCCAGTTCCGTCCCGTCCCGTCTCATCCAGTCTGCGTACCAAACACTAGCTTTCCTTCTAAACACGGGAGATAAAAAATTAAACTTTTTTAAAGAATATTAAAATTACAAAATTAAGCCTTTTATTTTGTATGATGGTTTTTTATATAAACTTATTTGTTATTTAAAAACATAAAGTTTTTTTTCCTGCTTTTCTTTTATAGGGCATAAAGTTTCTTTTTGCCACATCATATTAAATTACCGGTTATATGGACAACATTTTAACCAAATTCTTAAATAAACTAAAAGTTTAGCTCAGATTTCTAAATGACGATTTTAAAAATTGATTCTCAAAAATGGAATCAGGTGAAAGTTGGTTACATTTTATGCAATTTTTGCAACTTAAAACCATAAAGTTTTGACTTTCTCCCCAAATTAGAGAGTAGATGGTAAATATGTAATTATACTCAAGGACTGTTTCTGTAATTTTAATTTCTACAGGGTGTGTAACTAAAATATTTATCTGTACAAGAGCCAAAACCCTTTCAGATTGAAGAAAGGAACACAAAACCCCCTACCGAAATTCGCAATATCGAACGATGAGTGGGAGTATGAATCTGCTACAGCTATGGCATCTTCCTTACTCGACGCTGTTATTCAGTCGCACCAACCTCTGCAAAGGTATTTGTTGATTCAGACATCGATGAACAAGGGCTTATGATGCGTTTTCATCGTTTAAACATTATAAAAAACCCTTGTTCGTCAATATCTGGATTACTAATCTCTCTTCTATGGATTCTGATGCATATATGTAGCATTTTCATTGCTTAGAACTGCTTCGATTGTTTTATTTTCTTCTAAGAAAAATAAATTAGTTACAAAGCTATAAATCTGTGAATGGTTTAGTGCAGAATGATTAAGTGGTCAGAATGATTAAGAGGCTCTTATGATATAGTGCAAAATGAAATATGGTTGTTTGGTAATTGTTCATAATGAAATCGGGATGCTGAATGGTTAAAGGAGACCCAAGATACAAAATCATTCAGAGGGATTTAGAACCATTAAGAGGCAGATTTTTTTTTTGCCAAACAAGATTTACCTCTTAGAGATTAAGAGGTTGCCTCTTAATGGAACTATTAAGAGGTAAACAAACATCCCCCTGGTGATGTTTTTGAACAGTTTTCCTCACCAAGGTGATGCCTTGCAGGTTTGTACCCATTACCAAGAATGAAAATCTATCCCCAGTGTTTCTGTAAACAGATGCAAACAACTACATATGAAGTTGTGAATGGAAGCTATTTAGAGACATCCCCTGGCAAGCAGGAAAACAAAACAAAGGTACTTCTAAACAATACATTGTAAAACTTTTCACCATGAAATTTTAAAAGCTAGATTGTGATTCATATTTGTTGGCTTGGTTATATTGACAATAATTAAAAATTTACTCTTGTTAGGATACAGAGCCTGCGATACTTGATACGGTTGGTGCTTTCCAAAAGTTACCCATGGTGATGCCTTCAGTTGATATTCTTTCTTCGGCATTAAGGAAGGCTAGGAGGATTTCACCTACAAAGGGTAATTTTTAAAGATAAAAGCAGCACTTAAGTTTTATATGGAAATTGATTGTTAACTATAGACTTTAGTTTGCATGATTCATAGGGATTGCTAATGCTGCTAAGCGTGAGAAAAACAAAGGTGCTAAACAACTTGATGCCCTAATGAAGGTAATGAAATCTAATAATTTTAGCTAGGTGCTCAAGTTTGGGATATGTAGTACATCTAATATAGAATCTACTGTATTGCTATTTCTTCTTTTTATGATCTTTAGGAACTAACTGTGCCATTGAGAACATACAAAGAAAGCTTCCCAAATAAGAGACATTTGCACCCTTATGAACGGTCTCTTATTGAGCTGACTCTGGGAGATGGAAATTATGAAGAGGTTGGTATCCAATCTTCTACATTTATTCTTAAATGTATTTACTTGCAACTTTATGTAGTTGAATTAGTTGATTTGTAGTCATTTATGGAATCCTGTAATTGCAGGTTTTAGGAAAAGTTGATTCGTTAAGGAAGAAACTGGTATCAGTTGGAAAAGAACATGCATCACTCTGTGCTAAGGTCAGAACTTACCTTATTATTATGGAAAATTCCCAGGTGGAAAAGGAGTGGATAAATCATTTCATTTACAATCTTTAACTTGTTAACTTGTTTGATCGACTTGCTGATTAACGCATATTATTGTTATATTTAACATATAATCATGCTTACTAATTTCAATAAAATCTTGACAGTCCACAAGTAAGCGAGAAGCAGAGGAGAGATTAGCTGAGGTGAGTCACTAAACTGCAAGAGTGCATTTGATTATTCATCGTATCACTCCTTGAAGACTCTCGTATTATATCTGATATAACTTTTTGGCAGGGAACGAGAAGACTTGAAGAGATTTTTCATTCTGATGGAAAATCTGTGGATGATTTGATGCAAATAGCCAAGGTTTTGTCGTTTACAAGAACATTGTTCCAACAAATTAACACGTTTTGAATCAAGTTGATAACTTCTCATTTATATTTTGATTTGCAGACTTTGAGAGCAATGCCAGTTGTTGATCTTGAAATGCCAACACTTTGCCTTGTCGGAGCTCCTAATGTTGGAAAATCATCTTTAGTCCGCATACTTTCAACAGGAAAGCCTGAGGTATCTTATCCTTGTCCAAATTACTAAATTTGTCAAGTAGAATGAATTATTAACAGATTTTATCCTTGTGTTTGTGCAGATATGTAATTACCCTTTCACAACTAGAGGGATTTTAATGGGCCATATTGCTTTAAGCTTCCGGAATTTTCAGGTGACGGATACACCTGGGATCCTGAGGAGATGTGATGGTAACATACTTATGCTTTTCTTTTAGTAACACATTCTATTTTTCAGTTTTAATAATATGTTACACAAAATATGTTCCATTTTGTGTCATGAAATGCATTTGTGTTCCGATCTGCAGAGGACAGGAATAATTTAGAAAAGCTAACACTCGCTGTGCTCTCTCATCTACCAACTGCCGTATTATTCGTTCATGATTTAACCGGAGAATGTGGGACCTCCCCTTCAGATCAGGTACAATATTGCGATTTGTTACATCTGGACTCTTGATTTCTTGTTTATTAAGTGCATTTGTTGGGAAATAGCTTCTTCCAAATTTGTAATTCTAAATTGCTATTCGTGAATATTGTTGCAGTTTCTAATCTACCAAGAAATAAAAAAAAGATTTGATACCCATCTATGGCTTGATGTCGTCTCCAAGTGTGATCTTTTGCAAGAGTCTCCTGTTCATTACATCACGGAAGATATTGAAGCTGATCTTCCTGAACTACAAACGTACCGTAAAATGGGACCCGATGGAGCGCTTCATGTATCAGTAAAGACTAAAGTTGGGATGAACGAGGTTAGAACTTGACAACCATCTGTCTAATTTTTTTTATTACAACCAACTTTTCATGTGCTCTTTTACAATCTTTCTTTGCTTGGCTTTCCAACGTTTCTAATCTTTTCATGTGCTCTTTTCCAGTTGAAGAGTAGAGTGCATGAGCTGTTGGTATCTCAATCAACAAGACTAAATAACACTCAAAAGGCCGAAGTCACGAACAACACATCACCTCCACGCAAAATTTTCATCTAATTTACCACTTTTGGATTGCTCAGTTACAAGCCGATGGGCAAAGTTAAAGCGGATATTATTGGGAATAGAGAAAGCTTACAAAAGACAGCTGCAAAGTTAAGCCTCGTGCTTGCAGAGATGATGCCGGTAATGTTAATGTTCGTGTATTCCATAACTTGGATGATTTGAAATGGCAAAGGTTTTGAACTCGTGATGTAGAATATCATCCAATTTAGAACAATTGATGGTAGGAAATGTTCACTGTTAGCGTTGTTAAGTCGCTTTAGATTTTGGTCGATGATGTTTATGTTTTTCGGTTTGTTTTTGGCTCTTGCAAGGGTGTTTGTTGGTTGTGGTTTATGTATCAGACCAAAAATGTCCTCTATAAAACTACCATGTTGCAAGATTTGTGAATAAGTCGCTTAATAGTATGGAAGGTTTAGTTCAGTTATATCAGTGTGTTTGTTAAGAGCATCTCCAACAATAATATTATATATATTTTTAAATAGAGTATTAAAGATTAAGAATCTTTAAAGAAAATTCAACGAATTCTTAATTTTAGTAATTTTAAGAGTAAATTACACTTTTGGTCCTGTGGTTGCCACCTACTATCAAGTGTAGTCCCTATTTCAAACTAATTACAATTTTAGTCATTATGGTCGGCATTCTTATTCAAATTTGGTCATTGTGGTTGTCATTCTTTTTCAATTTTAGTCCATATAATAGTATAATTAACTTATGTTAAAAAAGATATGTTAATTAAAGGGTATTTTTGTCTTTTTATCATTTTTTGTATTTTCTTCAATTTAAAAATTAAATGAAATACTAAATTTCTTATTATATTGTAACTTATTATAATATTTTATGGAGTAAACTGCAATTTTGGTCCCTGTGGTATGTTGTTTTTCTCACCTTTGGTCCCCAGAAATTTTTTATTGCAAGAAAAACCCTATGGCATGCAAAAGTGCTCGATTTTGGTCCCTCGGGACTAACACCGTTAGGTTGCCTCTGTTAAAGCCCCTCATGTGCAAGTCACATGAGGGCATTTTAGTCATTTTAATTTATTCCTTTTGTTTTTCACTAAAGACAAAAAAAACCACATGGGCCAAAAGTGAAATTTCTTTTTACTTAAATCTATAATTAAAAATTAAACAAAAAACCCTATAATCATCCCCATCACTCCTCTGTTGGATCAAGATAATGACAATAACCAAAGTTTATTGATAATTCAGAGAAAAAGTTCACACTTTGAAATGTACATGATCAAACCTATTTATAGACACCGAACGGGTGCCTTTGAACCATCGCAATGGTTCACTAAGGGTTGTGTTGTTTTATGAACAATCACACCTTTCCATAAATAACTACCTATACATAAACTATATATATGTATATTTACATACTATTTACATAATACATAATATGTTTAGTTTAATATTCAACACTCCCCCTTAAACTAAACATAGTTTAAGTGAAGTCTTCCACTTCTTCTTTTGGTTCGAGTGCTTCCCATATTCCATAGACATTAAAAACGCTTTAATCTTCACGGCCCAAATAGTATAATTTGTAGAATTTAGAATCGGGCATTGGAATGTCATTGACATTCCTCCTTCATTTTTCTTTGATGTTTCGGAATCCATCCCTCCTTTATTTTTCTTGGATGATTCGGAATCCATTAATCGTTTCTTCTTTCAGTAGGCGGTAGAATCCTTCTGATTTCGGCCGCCCTGGGTGTTCTCCCTGAGATTCTGATTATCCCAAATGATCACTGTGATGGCGATAAATCGTTAATCTCCAGTGGTTTCAGTGACTTTCTCTCTCTCTCTATCTCTTTCGATTTTGAATGGTAATCGATAGATGATGAGAACTTTGGTTGTTAAACCAAATGCTCTGATACCAAATGTTGGATCAAGACAATGACAATAACCAAAGTTTATTGATAATTCAGAGAAAAAAGTTCACACTTTGAAATGTACATGATCAAACCTATTTATAGACACCGAACGGGTGCCTTTGAACCATCGCAATGGTTCACTAAGGGTTGTGTTGTTTTATGAACAATCACACCTTTCCATAAATAACTACCTATACATAAACTATATATATGTATATTTACATACTATTTACATAATACATAATATGTTTAGTTTAATATTCAACATCCTCCTCGTCTCTTCGTTTCAGACAAGAGTTGATAGTGGAACCATTTGCATTCAAAATTTAGGTATATTAAACCCTCATCGTCATCATCACCATCACTAAATTTCTAATTTCTTTTGCAGTTTACTCCATTCGACCATCAACACCAAACACTTACTCCATCCATCATCACGGTTTCCAATTTCAACCTCACCCATATTCCTATTATTTCAAGAAATCTTGGGGTTTTCTTTCTCAAAATTAGGGGTTTTTCTTAAGAGATGAAATCTAGGGTTCATGTGGGTGTTGATGGAGAAGACGATACATATACATATATATATATATATACATATATATATATACATATATATATATATATGAGTAAACTGCAATTTTCGACAGAAAAAGAGAGTAGAGAGAGAGATATGAGAATCGAGAGAAGAGATCGAGAGGCGTGTTCTAGACCACCACAACCACCAGACGACGGTCTGTGCTTCGTCGGATCGTCCATGTGCTTTGCCGGAGATCTGAGAGGAGATAGAGATCGAGAGGAGATCTGAGAGGAGATAGAGATCGATGGGGTGATCTGAGAGGAGATAGAGATCGTCCCTATGCCTCGCCGGATTATCCTTGTGCGATTTTCCGGCGTCTTCTCCGGCTGGGGAACTCGCCGGAGGGGGAGAGGTCGGCGTCCCTGTGGTTTGCGACATCTGTTTTTTTTTGTAACTCTATATATATACACTATATAAATATATACATATATAATTAATATATTATAATATTAAATATAATATAGTATATAGTAATTGCAACTTGGTCCCTGTGGTTTTTGTCTTCAGTGGTAAAATGACCAAATTGCCCTCATGTGCAAGTCACATGGGGTTTTAACAGAGTCAATCTAACGGTGTTATGCCTGAGGGACAAAAACCGAGCACTTTTGCATACCACAGGTTTTTTTTGCAATAAAAATTTTCTAGGGACCAAATGTGAGAAAAACAACATACCACAGGGACCAAAATTGCAGTTTACTCTATTTTATATTATATAAATATAACAGATTTATATATTATATATACACACACAATGTATCGTCTTCATCACACAACCATCATCCACCACCGCCAAAATCCGCCACCGCCATCATCCACCACCCAGCTTGGTCTTCATCTTCTTGACGAACTTGCAGGCACAACCCCAAACAAACCTGGTTCCAAAATAAAAACTCATATCACAAACCTAAATCAAAACCCTTGATCAAAACCCAAATCAGAAACGAAATCAAGAACCCAGATCGAGGTGTTCTTGGTCGAAGCTTCGATGTCCTTTTTTTCACGGCAATGCTGGAAGGGTTGGACAATGAAAATGGTGGGCGCCGGAGGGGAGTGAGACGTCGGAGTTGTGGCGCCGGAGGGTTTGCAGATTGGATGGGTCTCATGTGGCCGGATGGGTCACTTCAACTTTAACCCAATGTTGGTTGTTAGAACTGAGAGAAAACGATAACCCAACTCGATTTCACTCACGGAAATAACTTGTAACAACGGGATAATGTTACAGATCTGACAGATCAAAATAGGGTGAAGAATGACGTCGTTTTAATGAGGTGCGAGAAGAAATCAATCGAAAAATGTAAACAATGAAGACGATAGGGGTTCTAATTACCTGCGGTGGGTTTTTGTTTATCTTCTGGTAATCCATTTGCAAGGTCCTTCATTAATGGTGTGTAATTAACGAATCGGCAGCCATAACCACACTAATAAGCAATGAAAGTAGCGATTGTAAGAAGATAATCTTGGGGCTTGCAAAAAGGATAAGACTTGAGAGAAATAGGGTAGTGAGAGGAGGCTCCCAGGAAGTGGGTTTCTTCCCATCTCCTGGAAGTTGCTCCTCTTCAAAAAGGTGTGATCACTAGGATAAAAGGGATAGTTGAGCTATGGAGAGGGGGAGATCTTCGAGGGTGGAGATCAATAGGGTCGATATCGCCGATGAAGAGTGTTGCCGGAGGAGTGTTTTCAAAGGGTGGATCACCGGAGGTTTTTGTAGCTTTGACCCATGGTTTTAATGTATATAACCAATGATATATTTATTTCAAAAAAAAAACTAATGATATATTAATATTATAATATATTCTTTACTTTCAATTTTAAAGGAATATAAAATGAATTTTAAAAAGATAAAAATATCCCTAATTTAATAGATTTATTTACAGAAGTTAGTTTAAGGGACCAACATTGAAAAGAAAAGGAATGTCAACCACAATAACCAAAAATGTAATTAGTTTGAAATAGAGACTACATTTGATAGTATATGAAAATCACAGGGACCGAAAATGTAATTTACTCTAATTTTAACGTTAATTATATTATTAAAATATTTTATAATTTTATTGTTTTCATATGTTTTTAGAAAATCTTTATGAAAATTATAAGGCCATCCGTAGCCCAGCGGGATGGAGGGCGGGATGGAGCGGGAAGGGCTACGGCCCATGCGTGGTATGCGGGGCGGGATGGAATCCGGGGATGGGATCCCGATCCATCCCGAATGGTTTTTTAAAAAAAAAGTAATTAAATTTTTAAAAATAAAGCCGTTCAACGGCTCTTTGTAAAAAAAATTCTCAATTTAATCTCACTATATATTTAACCCTCAACCTCTTATTTCTCACACCTCTCAACCTCTTATTTCTCACACCTCTCAACCTCTTATTTTTCACACCTCTCAAATTCTCTCAACCTCTTATTTCTCACACCTCTCAAACTCTCTCAAATTCTCTCAACCTCTATATTTTAAACAATATGGATTCGCCACAACCCGGTTCACCAACCGCATCATCATCATCCGTAGACACCGACGAGTTGTTGAATCTACAAAGGGAAATTTTTCGACATACTGCACAATCGCTGTATGGTAGCACCGCCTCATCGTCAACAAGAGAGAGGGCCGCAAACATTGAAAGAGGTCGAGTCACTGCAAACGAGCGGCTTATGCGGGACTACTTTGGCGTCAACCCGATTTATACACCGGATATGTTTAGGCGGCGGTTCAGGATGAGCAGACAACTATTCGAACGAATAGTTGAAGATTTAGAAGTAGGGTATCCGTATTTTAGACTTCGGTTTGACGGGTTAGGCAAACAAGGTTTTTCTCCGATACAAAAGTGTACTTCCGCTATTCGGCAATTGGCGTATGGAGTAGCTGCTGACGCACTTGACGAGTACATCCGTATGGGAGAGAAAACGTCACGAGATTGTCTGTACAAATTCTGCACAGGTATTATTGAACTGTATGGTCAAAAATATTTACGCAAGCCTACTTTTATTGATATTCAGAAGTTGTACGCCGCGCATGAAGCTAAACACGGATTTCCCGGCATGCTCGGCAGCATAGACTGTACTCATTGGGCGTGGGCAAATTGTCCGAATGCATGGCGAGGTCAATTCATGAGAGGTGATCATGAGCACCCGACAATCATGCTAGAAGCAGTGGCCTCTCAAGATCTATGGATCTGGCACGCATACTTTGGTGTTGCCGGTTCCAACAACGACATCAATGTTCTCAATCAGTCGCCCATCTTCAACGATGTATATGATGGAAAAGCACCCGAGTGCCCTTTTGAGGTGAATGGAGCCACCTACAAGCACGGATATTATCTAACGGATGAGATATATCCGGAATGGGCTACTTTCGTAAAATCATTTACGTGCCCACAAGACCTTAAACGACAAAAGTTCAAGTCCGCGCAAGAATCCGCACGTAAAGATGTTGAACGAGCTTTTGGCGTGCTTAAACAACGTTGGCATATACTTCATAACCCGGCACGCGGATGGGAACCGGCAATATTGAGAAACATTATGTACGCTTGTGTCATATTACACAATATGATACTCGAAGACGAAAACCATGCTATTTGTGGTGACGTGGAAAACGACTTTTTCACGAATGATATCGAAAGCCAAATCAGTGAGACACAACGCGCGGCAAATGTTCAAGAAGTCATAAACCGGGACACTCATAATAACCTTCGGTCGGATTTGGTCGAACATATTTGGCGTATCCAAGTTCCCAACAATGACGACGAGTAGATTTTTAAATTTATTTTGTAATTTTTATTTTTAATGAATGATATGAATTTTAATTTTTATTATTTATCTTATTTTTATTTATTAAAAAATATATAAATATTTTTATTTTGTTAAATAATTAAATGTATAAATAAAAGAATTAAAATAAATGAGGTGACAAAAGGGTTTGAGGGAATGGGGTACGGGTGTTTAGGGATTGTTAGGCCATCCGTACCCCATTCGGGATGGGGCTCGGGATGGCAGCGGGATGTGCGGGGTTGGGCTACGGGATGTGCGGGGTTGGCGGTAAGGGATGGAATCCGGGGATGGGATCCCGATCCATCCCGAAGGGTTTTTAAAAAAAAAAATTTAATTAAATTTTTTAAAATTCATGCCGTTGAACGGCTCTATTACTAAAAAAAAAATTATTTTTCTCAATTTAATCCCACTATATATTTAACCCTCAATCTCTTATTTCTCACACCTCTCAACCTCTTATTTCTCACACCTCTCAACCTCTTATTTTCACACCTCTCAAATTCTCTCAACCTCTTATTTCTCACACCTCTCAAACTCTCTCAAATTCTCTCAACCTCTTATTTTTCACACCTCTCTCATCATGAATTCAAACAGAACACCTACATCCCGTCGTAACCGACCGAATACACCACAATCGCAAGAAGATCAAGAGCTTGGTTTCCAAGCGTTTACACAACAAGGTTATCATCCGCAATTTTCGCAACAAATTCCGCCACAATGGTCGCAAAAGGTTATCATCCGCAATTCAAACAGAACACCTCTTATTTTTATTTATTAAAAAATATATAAATATTTTTATTTTGTTAAATAATTAAATGTATAAATAAAAGAATTAAAATAAATGAGGTGGCAAAAGGGTTTGAGGGAATGAGGTACGGGTGTTTAGTGATTGTTAGGCCTTCCGTAGCGGGGCTCGGGATGGGCTCGGGATGGGTGAGGTGGCAGCGGGGAAGGAGCGGGGTTGGGCTACGGCTCGGGATGGCATGCGGGGCGGGGATGAATCCGGGGATGGGATCCCGGATCATCCCGAAGCTTTTTAAAAAAAAAAAATTAATTAAATTTTTAAAAATATATAACCGTTGAACGGCTCTATTATTAAAAAAAATTATTTTTCTCAATTTAATCTCACTATATATTTAACCCTCAACCTCTTATTTCTCACACCTCTCAACCTCTTATTTCTCACACCTCTTATTTCTCACACTTCTCAACCTCTTATTTTTCACACTATCAAATTCTCTTATTTCTCACACCTCTCAAACTCTCTCAAATTCTCTCAACCTCTTATTTTTCACACCTCTCTCATCATGAATTCAAACAGAACACCTACATCCCGTCGTAACCGACCGAATACACCACAACCGCAAGAAGATCAAGAGCTTGGTTTCCAAGCGTTTACACAACAAGGTTATCATCCGCAATTCTCGCAACAAATTCCGCCACAATGGTCGCAACAAAATCCGCCACAATATCCGCAACAATTTCCCCAACAATTTCCCCAACAATTTCACCAACAAATTCCTTACCAATTTACACGTCTCGGGTTGATTGAACAAGGTTTTACTCCGGCCAACTTCAATCTCGACGACATTGTTCCGGAAACCCAACCTTCTACCCCGAACACACCACAATCTATCCCGGCACAACAATCTAACCCGGAACCATCAAATCCGAGACCAACGAAAGCCGCCAAACAAACGTGGAGTAAAGCCGAGGAACTCGCGTTAGTGTCGGCGTGGGTTGACGTTTCGGAGGACCCCGTGGTCGGTAACGCACAAAGCGGTGGTACTCAGTTGTTGACGACGTTCAACGACAAGATTGATGATACAATGAAATACAAAATGAAAAAAATCGATCTCGAACTTCAAAGGTTAGAACACGAACGAGAAATCGAACGAGATAAACGATTTGAGAAAGACTTCGAGTATTTCATAACCCCGCATGATCACCTTACGGGAAACGCTTTGAGGGCTACTTTAGCGAGAAAAGAGCAAATCCAAAAATTTCATAATTGGTAGTGTTTTGTGTTTTGTATTTTGTAATTTTTATTTTTAATGAATGATATGAATTTTAATTTTAATTATTTATCTTATTTTTATTTATTAAAAAATATATAAATATTTTTATTTTGTTAAATAATTAAATGTATAAATAAAAGAATTAAAATAAATGAGGTGGCAAAAGGGTTTGAGGGAATGGGGTACGGGTGTTTAGGGATTGTGAGGGATCGAGTGAGGGATGGAAGAAAAGCTGATGTGGCGCTGATGTGGAGTGGAATCTTTGAAAGATGCCCTCCATGGGGTACTGATGGCCTTAGGGATTGAGTGAGGGATGAGAGAAAAGCTGATGTGGCGCTGATGTGGAGTGGAATATTTGAAAGATTCCCTCCATGGGGTACTGATGGCCTTAGGGATGGAGTGAGGGATGGGAGAAAAGCTGATGTGGCGCTGATGTGGAGTGGAATCATTGAAAGATTCCCTCATGGGGGTACTGATGGCCTAATACAATCAGTTTTATTGTTGAAAGTAATTAAAATCGTATATATATAGAAAAATTACTAAGGGGCTATTTACCTAATCACTTACCCAGGTAAGTGCTTACCGGTAAAATTCAACACTATCACTTACTTTCCGGGTAGATTTTAGTCCACCAAAATGGCATCGTATGCAACAATTTAGCCGGTAAGCGCTAACCGTGGTAAGAGCCGTCGCACTCACTTACCGGGTAAGACTCTCGGTCCTTGCTTTCGACTCTCGGTTCTTGCTTCCGCTCTTACCGGGTAAGATTCTTGGTCCTTGCCATATTCATCCGGTAAGCTAATGTGACTTGGTAAGCACTTACCCGGGTAAGCGTTTTGTAAACGGCCCCTAAGAATAATATAACTTTTTTTAATTTTGTCACATTCATGATATATTGTAACCTCTTTTAGTAAATTATATATTAAACCGGCTTTGTATTATTATAGATAAAAATACAGTGTCAAAATCATAAATGATATCTTATAATTAATTGTAAAGAACATATTCAAAGGTTCTTCATAGAAGTCCACATATTCCATCAAAATTTAATATTAACAATAATTAAAACCAGTCGAGTCATGAAACTTTTATGGTTTTATTTTATTTTAATTAGAAATGTCACTAATTTATCATCGTATTATTTATATTAATTATTTATTGTATAATTTAAAAAACCAGTACGTCGTTTACATTTAAGAAATCCCATTTTTAGAATTTAGTGAAAGACCATAGTAATTATAATTATAATTATAATTTAAATATGGGTGAAGTAGGAAAACTATGAGAAGTGAGAAATGAGAGAAAACCTTGCATTGTCGCGAGTCATAGTCGCACGAAGAAGGTGCCCCTTTCCTGCTACTACTTGTCAGGACATGTGTCATAGTCGGTTGCCATTGTAGCCGGACCTGTATCGAACCCCAAAATCCAAGTTTTCTCACTCGAAACACTCTCGATTCTCTTAGGGACTAAAAGCAATAATTTCCTAACACAAAATTCATAACTTAGAAGCTATAAAAACGTACGGAGTAACTTTTACTTACCGAAAATCCGGGTATTACAACAATGATGCACTAACAAGTTGTACATCATGCATGTTAATGTGTAATTAATAAGAGATTTTAAGTTTTTGTGCATAAGTGGTAATTCATGTAACAAAAATTGTTTTTAGAAATACCTCACTCAGAGGATAGTGGGGAGAGGGATCAAAACCCAAAACATGTTATATATTTGGGTAAAGTTGCTCTACTCCTTTGTTGACTGAGCTACACGCCAAAGACAATTATAAATATATATAATTGTAAAAAATTGTAAGTTTTATGAGATGGATAACAAATTTTAAATATCTAACTAATACATGATTTAACAACTTTTTATAACTATGATTTTTTATGAAACATAATTGAAATTTGTGGACCATAGTCAATTTATCAGTGTCTTCTATGATTGAGGAAGGATAAATAAGTAAATTTGAATTAAAATCTTATAGAAAAGAAAAAAGTTATATATAACTCAAACATGTTTATTCAGTTATGTTTTTATTTATGGGAATTTAATTAAAATACCCTAAGTTTGACTTTCCTTTACCAAAATACCCATTTCTCTCCCATTTTTATCAAAATACATTTTTTTCCGCGGAGGGGATTCGCGATCGCGGACAGGGACCTGTTTTGACACTTTTGGAAACTTTTACCCCGCGATCGCGGGGGAGTGTCCCGCGGTGGACCGAATTTGATGAATTTCAATTGAAATGTTACACTTTCAACCCCTATACTTATTTACTTACTTTACTTTACTTTATACCTTTTACTTTCATAATTTTAATTTTACATTTAACACATATAATCGTTTATCAACTAAAATACGTTAAAAAATACGTTTTAATTTTAACAAGTTACACCATTATAATCGTCTCTTCGATACGTTCGAAATGAGCCTAATATTGAATATTTTTAATTTATATATTTTAATATATATCATATACACTACATAAAAATATTTTTTATATTTAAAATTCATATTATTATAGTTAATTATTTAATTTATGGTACTCTTATAGTTAAAATACGTTTTATTTATTTTATTATCGATGGTCCAAGTGTAAGTATTAAAAATTGGTGGAGGTTTTGTGAAGGACATACATCGATCCTTTTGTGCATACTCTGAAACTGCAAATACTTCAGCTCCAAACACATATGAATCATCATTCGCCAAATACCCATTTTCACAATTTTTAAATGAGTCCAGTGATACCAACTTGTCAAAACCCCATTTCATATTCTTCTCGTGAAACCTTGTCCTATTGCCATTCACGATATCTATAAACACATACAAATAATAATAATTTAAAACGATTTAATGAATTAGTTAATATTATTATTATGTTAATGCGATAGGAGTGTAAAACAAAATTGAAAATACGTTAAAAAAATGAATTTTAAATATAAAAAATATTTTTATGTAGTGTATATGATATATATTAAAATATATAAATCAAAAAATTCAATATTGGGCTCATTTCGAACGTATCGAAGAGACGATTATAATGGTGTAACTTGTTAAAATTAAAACGTATTTTTAACGTATTTTAGTTAATAAACGATTATATGTGTTAAATGTAAAATTAAAATTATGAAAATAAAAGGTATAAAGTAAATAAGTATAGGGGTTGAAAGTGTAACATTTCAATTGAAATTCATCAAATTCGGTCCACCGCGGGACACTCCCCAGCGATCGCGGGGTAAAAGTTTCCAAAAGTGTCAAAACAGGTCCCTGCCCGCGATCGCGGACCCCCTCCGCGGAAAAAAGGGTATTTTGATAAAAAATGAAGAGAAATTGGCATTTTGGTGAAGGAAAGTCAAACTTGAGGTATTTTAATTAAATTCCCTTTATTTAATCATAACTCATTATGATTAAAATATATATATAAAAAATTCTTCTAACAAAATTAAATGAATTATCATTTTATATTAAAACAATAATGAAATTGAATGTATTATTATTTTATATAAGATTTTAATATAATTAAAGCTATGGAAATTTTTGTTGGGATTATTAAGAGAGATGATAGATGAGTTTTAAAGATAATGAGTGATGAACAGGGAACAAATCCAGAATTCATTATTCTTTATTTTAAAAAAGTAAATTGATAATTATACCCATCATGTGCAAGGCATGTGATGCCTTTAACCCTTCAAACTTAACGGTTTTAGTGTTGAGGGACCCTAGTCACAATATATTAAATACCACGAGGACTATATCCATGATAAACATAGAATAAAGACCATAGTTAAAGAAAACACAAAACCATAAGGACCAAATCCACATTTCACTCTTGTAAAAATGACCAAACTTTCATCCACTCACATCACCTTCATTAGCCTTCGCCTTCGATCACTTATTTTCATATACCTTCAATCACTTCTACATATATTAATCTTTCAATGTTTTAGTTGGTGATACAAATAGCCAAATAGGTATCCGAAAGTAAATGAAAGTAGGGGGCGAAGTTTGTAAAGTAGGTGTGTGAAAGTAAGTAAATGTAGGTGAAGATATGGTCTTGTTGAAGAAAATAAAAACCAAAGCGTCCCTCATTTACAAAAAACACACCCGATTCGAGGGGCAGATCGAGCTAGTGGGGGCGAAGGGTGCCCTGAACCTGACCCTACACGTGTGTGTGTGTATATATATGCGCTAAAGGTATTATCATAATTTGAAGTCAATGAAAATTCAAAAGCACTCTACTTCACTCATCTTTTTCTCAAATGACTCCACCATTTGGTATAAACATACTCAAAGTGTAATAACCTATTCATTCTTAAATATCACTCCAAAATTTTCAACACCCTCTTAATAGTAAACTAATAAGAATTTATTTAGTTAGCTAATAGTGACGGAATTTTTCGTCATTGATTTTCGTCACTGATACCTCTTTTTCTAGTAGTGTTTGTGGCCCATCATTTCCTATATTCTTAGTTCAAGTCAAAGGATGTGTGTTTGTTTTTGTCAATGGTCGACAAAGTATGAATCTTTACGATCTTTCAAGATCATAAAGGTTTGTACCAAATAAGTTTATAAATTATGCAAATATTTACGGGACATATAAAATGGACGTAGTTTGATCTCTATCAAATAAGAAAATGACATTATGATATTTTCTGAGATATAAAATACCATTACAATCCATTTAAAGATACAAAGTAACTTAATGATATCTCAGAATATTTACCTTTTTGAATAAATAGTGGAGATGGAATATCCAACAGCTTTTTTATTTTGGAGAAAATAAAGAATATGAGGATTTTGAGCTATAATTTTGCTCTAACAAATTCCTCAAAACTATCTCCAAAATGGAGAAAGTATGAGAGAGAACAAGTTTTTCTTCAAATATGGAGATAACCCCAAAAATGATTACTAGATGAGAGTACCAATAGAAATATTTGAAAATAATTATTTGGAGAGAGAAACAATATTTTAATAGATGAATGAAATATTTTAATATTATAATCAATGTTTGTTTCTTCAAAATGTAAAATCTAATTTATTTTGAAATATTTTATTAGATGAATAAAATATTTTAATATTATAACCAAATGATACTTCATTTTCCTTTTTTTTAGATTTTGGCCCAAAACAAACATTTAATTATTAATTAAAGTATTTATTTTATTGTATATTATAACGGCCAATGGGGCGTCACCAAAATCGTATCTTGCAAGCAACCCGATCGACAGGTGAGTCGGGTCTAAGGAACCCTATATAAACATCAGTAGAGACCGACACAAGCCATACGCAATTCTGTCAGATCTTTCATTCCCTCTGCGTTTCTTTCAATTTTCGTTAAATTCTCCACGGTTTTTCTTCTATTTTGGTAAGCTTCACGGATCTTTTCCTTTTTATTAAACTTACTGATCTGGATTAAACTCAAATAGTTTTTCATCTGATTGTTTGCTGTTCCATGTGTTGGATCTTGTTCAATTGTTTAGTTTGGTAGTGTTGATAGGATTTATTTCAATTCATCTAGGTTTTACCAGTATCTTTGTGATTTATGTTGAAAAAACTCTCTTTTTGTGTGTAATTTGACGAGGTTTTGTTTGATCTACATAAATTGGATGTTCATGTTGTGTTATATTCTGAGTACTGCTTGGGCTTTAAGCTTATAAGCTATGATCACTTTATGTGTAATGTTTTAAATTACATTGAAAATAAAATGCAATGATCTGGCTGATTGTGGCATTTGTATGGCAATTTGGCAATCATATCCAGGATAGTTTACAGAATCCCTTACTAGGATCTACATATGGTTGTCAAATTGCGAATTCGAGAAATTTGAGCAAGATCTAATTACTCTAAAACAAGATAGAAAGATCACTCTATGGAAATAAGGTAATTATACCTAGGATGAATTCTAGTATAGGGATCTGGAAATGGCACATTGTCATACAGATCTTTTTGTGTCTTGATTTTACATAAGTAAATCTTGTTCGAAGTTCAGATTGGTTAGTGTTTCGCATTCGAATTATAGGTTTGTTTGTTATTATCGTATTCGTACCCATTTATGATTTAGACATGAAAGTTATCTATCTCTTTTTGATTTTGAGTTGGATTTGTCGGTTTACATGTTGAAATGTATTGTGTTCCAACTGTTAGATCTAGTTGAACTCTAAGGCGAGTATTGTTGGGTCTGGTTCTTTAATTTTTATTGTCTGCTTGTGATGCAAGAAAGCAGTTCCCTTTCTCTGAATTTTGAGGTGGATTCATAGTGCGAGTAGGCCAGTTGGAATTAAGTTCTTGGATATATTTTCTGATCCAAGAGATGTATTTTCTCACCATTTGTTTGTGATTATGTGTTTAAACTTTAACCTACCTCATTTTTATCAACAAATGAATTGTTGTTTGAGTTGCCTGAAATTAGATTTATAGAGTACTATCCACTTATGACATTCTTTTTGCTTATCTATTGATTTTCTTACTGTTTTATGATTACTTGTAGGATTATTTGTGCTTTTCTCTTGTCATTCTGTTGTTTTTGTGGGAGCTAAAATTTATCTACAATTATTCTAAGTTCATAAGTTGTAAATGGATGAACACTAAGTAAATTCAAATATATACATTTACAACAAGTTGACCAATTAAATATATATTTATTGCTTGGACAAGATTTTTGATCACAAGGTTTTGGGTTGGATGCAGAATTGAGTTTTACAAACTATAGTGTGGACTCATGGGGACTGCTGTTGAAGCTGCAAACAAGGTAGTTACTATCTTAGCAAGTTTGATGTGTTCATTAGTATTATTTACTTTTATGGTTGTATAGTTTGCAGAAGTTTGCTCGATCTAAGAAACATACACCGTCTAATCGGCTTTAAATCTTGATAATTGAATCTGATTAATGTCTACTTGAAATCTAATCGAATACATGATGTGGCCTACTCCTTTCAGTAATTTAACATTATATACATCAAGATTGTCATGCTCTGAGATGGAAATATATCATCATCCTAGTGCTTGTTATGTCAAAACCAGAAACATTTCTATGACTAACCAAAATTTATACGCATTTCTGCTAGCAGGAAGCAACTGGAAGTGCTCTTAGCCAAAAGAAGCCCAAGGTTATATTTGTCCTAGGTGAGAACTTTGGTTTTTAGCATCTAATACAACTATGAAATCAGAATGTATATTGTATCCTTATGGAATTTGAAGGAAATATGCTTCTCACTCATATTTAATCTGAGCAGGAGGCCCAGGCAGTGGTAAAGGTACACAGTGTGCAAATATTGTAGAACATTTTGGGTATACCCATCTCAGTGCGGGAGATCTTCTCCGTGCAGAAATAAAATCTGGCTCTGAAAACGGGTAACATGCTTCGAATCATCGGCTCTGCTTTTGTGACATCTTTTGTTTAGTGGTGAATATTGGATACATTTTCTTTTGAGAAAACTCTTTTAACTTTTTAGTTCTTTATAATATTTTGTAGAACCATGATTCAGAACATGATCAAGGAGGGAAAAATTGTTCCTTCAGAAGTAACTATCAAGCTTCTTGAAAAAGCAATTGCTGAAAATGAAAATGACAAATTTCTAATTGATGGATTCCCACGAAATGAGGAAAACCGTGCAGCCTTTGAGTCGGTTGTGAGTTCTATATTCTATTAGTTGTATAAACCTTCATTAAGTTCTATTATCTAGATCGGGATGTGTCTAATTTAAGCTATCTACAGACTGGAATTGTACCGGAATTTGTTCTTTTCTTTGATTGCCCGGCAGAAGAGATGGAGAAGCGCCTCTTGGGTCGCAATCAGGTTAGGGGCCCCACCTTCGGGTGGAATATACTGATCTCGTTTGATTTGGTTATATCTATTGGTTTTGTTTTTCGTTGGTTTAACCTTTGCATTTGAGTATGAAGGGAAGAGAAGATGACAATATCGATACAATTAGGAAGCGATTTCGAGTTTACATGGAATCT
The DNA here is from genome assembly GCA_033807775.1 of Saussurea involucrata. Taxonomy (NCBI): domain Eukaryota; kingdom Viridiplantae; phylum Streptophyta; class Magnoliopsida; order Asterales; family Asteraceae; genus Saussurea; species Saussurea involucrata. The sequence continues at coordinate 189,469,994 of CM066320.1, read as the reverse complement.
AGTCTCCCTGTTATTGAATATTACAAATCTAAGGAGAAGGTCCGAAAGGTAAAAATATGAGTTCTTCATTATCGTTATTATTTTCAAATAAATCAATATTTTAAATTTCAGTGTCAAATGTGTTAGTTTTGAACAATGGACTGAATTTGGTCTCAGATTGATGCTGCTAAGCCTGTTGGAGAAGTTTTTGAAGCAGTTAAGGCCCTTTTCACCCCAGTGAATGACAAGGTAAAACAAATTATGATACCTCTCATATATTATATATTTCCAGTGTTTTCTGGAAGACATTTCCCTTGAACAAAATATATCGTGTCGGATACTAAAAACAATGAGCATTAACATACCTTATTACCTTAACATTTTAAGGTATGTTAATGTTTCCAGATGCAAAAAACTGAAAGACGAAAATACCCCTCCTTCACATAACAGATGAGTGCTGTTCGGGTTCTTACTGTTCTCAAGGAAAGGGGTGTTCTCACCGGAACCCGACCCTATATATATACACAGCGAAGGATCGTGTGAGAAGTTAAGTTAACGTGAGAAGCGTGAGAAGTGGATCTGGACCCTTGATCACTTTTAATCTCAAGCCCACCCATGAATCACGATTGATACGGGGGTTGAATGGTTGATCCGGTGCATCTCATCCTAATGTGCATCCAGCGGTTGATAACCACTTCTCACGCTTGCACACTTACTCAACTTCTCTGGAACCCAACTCATATACACACATATATACATACATATATTGATATATATATATATAAGGAGTTATAAATATTTGAAGATGATTGTTATGTCTTGCAGGCTGCTACCTAGGTGTTATCTCCATTGCCTTAACCTCTACGGTCTCATGTTTAATCGAGGTAAACACCGCTGACCGCCATCATGTAGTCGTGTAAACAGAATGGATATTGCACTTTCGATATCCACATCCGATCATGAAATTGGATGATGCCCGTATTCGTCTTAAAATACCCATATTTTGACATTTGAATTCTAACTCACCTAATTTTATTTCAATATTTGAAATAATATGATAAAAAAGTAGAAAATGAAATGAAATAAACATTAATACTCTAAATTGCACTAATTAAACTTGGCCTTTTCTGCATGTTCCTTTTATATAAAAGGCCAAGTAAAATGTTTTTGTTAGTATATGGTTTGGGTGAACAAGATATAACATATTTGTTTATTTATTTATATTTTTGCTGCAGTTTGGTTGAAATATTAGCGTGGAAAGGAAAATTCACAAATGAGAAGCGTTATGTATTGTTAAAAGTTACGTGATCGTCGAATAGCTTAGAAAGGTATATCGATCATTATTTTACCATTTATGCATTGTACCACGATTGTTTGACTCATTATTATGCTATTCCCGCCCGATTGAGATGCTGGTAATAAAATATATATCCTATCGTTTCGTTTGTGAATATCGGTCATCTTTGGTGCCCTTTAAAGCTGAGATGGCCAAAAATTGGTATCGGGCCAGGCACAACCAAAAATCCTATGACTGAACCTGAACCTGAACCAAGCCTCAAAGACCAATCCCAGTTACATCTCAACCCATTCTTTTCTTATAAATATATTCTGATATTTTTTTAGTTATGATTTTTGAAAGTTAGCATTGAAATACACTTTTAACTTTAAAAGAGTCAGAAATCTTGAGGACCATTGTGGATCAGTAATGGAAGAATCTTGAGAATTCCAGTTTTGTCCTCCTCACATCTTCCCTCTTGATCACCAATGGAGAAGATTATTGGGACACATGAAATTTAGAACTTATCTTTTTATGTAAAAGGGATTATTAACTTATGTGGTGTCAAATCGGAGTTTTATAAAAAGTGTTTGGATTAGCTTATCGTGGTACCAAAACGTAATAAACTACTAATAAGTTGTTATTTAGAGAGTGTTTGGGATTGCTTATACATGTAAAATAACTAAAAAGTTGATAAGTTGTTTCAAACAAGTCAATAAGTTAGAATGAAATGGCATATCAAAAACTCCTTATCACCGGTGCCAAACCGCTATAAGCAGTTTTTTTCTGTTTTAATCATCCAAACACTAGAAATTGCTTATTACCGGTACCACACCGGAATAAATTAATAAACACTTTAAATAAACAATCCCAAACACCCCCTTACCGGAAAATCTGAAACAAAACTTGAAAATCTAGAAGTATTATAATGTAACTGGTCCTGGACTATGACGGGGAGGCCTCCGTTGATTGTGTACGAACAAAATATGAGGCCTTGAAGCTCCGTGAAGTTTATAACCAGCCCGAACCGTCCCAATCGGTCTCGGGCAGGCTAGGTCCAATCTGACATTTCTATTTGCAATATGAAATAGTGTTAAGAGACGATGTTTTGAAATAATCTATGGTGTAAAATGTTATGTCAATAATATACCGTGTAATTTGATCACGAAAAATGTTAAAGAGGATTGTGATGATAAATAATACAACAATAAATTTGTTTCAGAAACAAGTATATATATGTGATTTACAATAAAAGGTGGGTAGTTTAGAAATCAATCAACCGGTATTATTATTATGAAACCCTTTACAAGGTTTGCGATCACGTGATATGTCAACAAGTACAAAAGTACTGTATGTAAGATGATCTTGATATTCACGGTTAACAAAAAAAATTAGTTTTTTAAAATATGTCTTGTTGGGATTTGTAGGTGATTACTTAATAAAAAAAAAGTTTCTGAAATCGCAACGGAAGCTAAAAATAACATAGAACAATTTTATAAAATAAAATCTTCCACCAAGATCACTCATGTATGGAACTAGGGAAAAAAAAACACAACCATAGGGTATTCAAGAATTACAACATTTGTAACTTGAACGTTGTAATAGGGTAGAGAAGAATCCGAATGAAGTCTTCCTTCAAAGTTTAGTCCACACCGAAAGCAAGACTTCTGTGGATGCTAGTCTCCTTCTTCAACCCATTAATGTTCTTGAAGTATATTTTAATGTTCTTGAAGTATATTTGAGATTACTTCAAGAACATCTACTTGTGTATGTATGAAAAGCTCTTGGGAGAGACCTTTTCACCACCCTTTTTTTAGAGAGTAAGAGCATCTCCAACAACTTCCCCATTTTGGAGAAAATGGGTAAAATAGGGATTTTGGAACACAAATAAGCCCCAACAGCTTCCCTAAAAATTTCCCCAAAATGGGGATAATAGGATTTTCCCCAAAATTTTCTCCAAATATAGAGAATACTCCAAATATGATTACCAAGTGTTTTTCCAAATATGGAGAATCTGTTGGAGATGGGTGTAAATTTTTTTGGAAATTTTAACTTTTGCTTTCAATTTTGGAAATTTTTTGGAGAAATTTTTTAGAGAAGCTGTTGAAAGACAAAAGATAGTGGTTGCCCCCTTTTAGTCATTCTCACCCAACACACACAAGAGAAAGGAAAAAAATGTGGTAAAGTCATCTTAATATAATAATACATGTCATGCTCCAAAAGCCATTATTTTATTTACATGTTTGTACTTTAATGTAACATAAAATAATGGTTTTTCCAACTAGTCTTTGAATTTTAAGCAAAACCAAAGACTATTTGGTCATCCCTTTTAGTTTGTTTTTAAATTTTAGAGTAAACTCTACTTTTGGTGATTTCTTTGAAACAAGGACTTATGGTTTCATAATTAGACTTTTGGTCCTCATGGTTCTGATTTTGCTCTAGAAGAAGGACCTTGCCACTAACTCCGTCTAATGTCATCGTTAGTGACAGGGGTATTTTCGTCAAAACACTTTTTCCCCTCCCTTTTTGCAACTTTTTTTGTTTTTTTCTTGTATTTGTAAAATTTATCAAAAAATTTGGACCAGATATGTAAATAACTCTAAATATATTATTTATATATATACATATATCTCTAATCACAGGATATATCTCTGGTTTTATTTATATATACTAGTCATTGTACCCGTGCGATGCAGCGGGATGCAATTCGATTCTAAAACCACCTCTTCGAGTCCACAAATAAGCTTAAATAGTTTGCCAAAAACGATTGACAACATCACCTTGCATATAAGAATGATAATTGCTACTTTACCTAACAAAAATGATACTAAAAGAAAACAATTCTTTTATAAAATGGACGAAATCGTGGGCATAAAGTAAACCTGCTACTGTGCTACCATCATATTATTACAGGCCATTAACCCGCAGTTTTCTGTCAACTTCGGCCGACCGCCTCCGTGAATCGTGGTTTCCAAATTTCAAATACATTCGTCATCTCCGCCTTTGTGACGTGAACAACCTCATATTCAAAACAACGAAGTAAATATTACTCTTAATTTCAATCTTCAATTTTTTTTTGAACAGAAGATCTTTATTACCAACCACCAAACACAATACAGAGTCAACGAGGCAAATGAAACAGAAATCCAATACAGCACATATCAACACCAAACAGTCAAGAAGAAATAAGTCACAACCTAATGAAGCAGGAATTGTCAAAACCAAACAGCTACTTGAGCTTGCAAGTAGCAAACCGAGCAGCCATAGCAACCATAGTGACCGTCACTGTTCGATTTCCGCACCAGATGACAAACAGTGCAGCTTAAATGCTGCAGGTTCTGTCATACAGCACGGCTTAATGGCTGATCAGGTTCCAATCTGAGCAGCTTAATGGCTGTTTCTGAATCCTTTTGCGTCCCGACCTTTTACTCCACAGTAGTCCCGACCTTAATTTCAATCTTCAATTAAGTTGCAGTTTTTATTGTTTTGATGTTAATTTGAAATTGGTTGTAGATGTATTATACTTTTGGACTGCACAAAATTGATGAGAAGGACATGTTCCCGGTAATACTTAGCCAAGTCAGGTGCTTTTATACTAAATTGAGTTTTGTTATAATCCAAGTGAATCGATTGAGAGAAATGATCTAAGTTTAATTTATTGAAAACAATAAGAGGTTGGTTTACCTCTTCCCAGATAAGAGGACGATAAGAATTAAGTGCCTCTGAAAGTTTGAAAAAAACAAAGTCTGAATGGCCCTACCTCTTACGAATCACCCAGATGATTAACCTGAGTGTGTAAGCTGGCCGGGAAATCTGAGGTACAACCTTCATACTTTTGGCTAAGTTAAAAGTATACATGAATGAATGAAAGTTGACTTCTTTTTGGTATTCAATAAGACCAAACCACAATCGAATGCAGGTTTTGGAAAAATAAGATGTATGAAAGCTAGCCTCTGTCCTAAAAAGTAGAATATCTGTCTCCATGAAAATAACAGGAGTTTATAAAGAATTAAAAAAAAAATCTTTAACTATGACACTCCAAAGTTGGTCCAAATCATATCTCAAAACATGGGCATTCTCTAGTTGACTTTCTTTTTATATTAGGCCTCCTCTAAAGCAGTTATGTTACAACAAACCACCCCAAACATCCTCTTTCATATTTTCTCAAAATATTATTTATAGCCTATAAAGTATCAAACTTGCCTTCATGCCTTTCATGGTCAAAGCCAAACTTCAACAAGGATAAGGATTTTGCCAAAAGTCAAACCTTTTTTCACTAACGAGATGGAGGCTTCTTCAAAGTCAACTTTCTTTCCCAATTGCAGTTTCTAGATGCAATTATCTTCTTCAAATCCAGCACTCAACCTGCAAGTAGCAAAAGAATGTTGAAATTTTGATATCCATAATTTCATATGTATTTAAATGGCTTCTGATAGCAGAAAGAAAACATCAAAAAAATTGAAGACTTAAACACCCTTTCTATTTTACATCTGATTCTTGATCTCTTTTTGTTCATTTTAAGTGCAGGTCAAGTTCTGTCAGCAAATTCCGATGATGGTGGTGGCTTCGTTCAGTGTCTTATCATTAACTCCGATGACTCAGATTCGATCTCTAACTCTTCATACACATCAATCTTACAATTCTCTATAAACAACCTCAGATTCACATCACTTTCAACTCCAAAACCGCTCTTCATAATTACACCAGTTAACGAATCCCAAAATTCAAACAATCGTTTACTGCTCCAAAAAGAACGGATTGGAGATTATAGGACTCGTAGCGGAGGCCATGATTTCGAGGGGTTGTCTTATGTTTCACAAGTCCCATTTGTGATTCTTGATCTTATAAATCTAAGATCCATAACAATCCACACTGAAAGTTCCACAGCCTCGGTTCAAGCTGGAGCAACGAATCAGACATCAGAGGCTAATAAGAGTTTTACCTCTTAACGAATCAGACATCAGAGGCTAATAAGGGGCTGTTTGGCAGTTGCTGAATGGTTTGGTGCAGGATGATTAAGTGGTCAGAATGATTAAGAGGCTCTTATGATATAGTGCAAAATGAAATATGGTTATTTGGTGTTAATAATGAAGATAGGACGCTGAATGGTTAAAGGCCCAAGATACAAAATCATTCAGAGGGTTTTAGAACCATTAAAAGGCAGACTTTCTTTTTGCCAAACAAGATTAACCTCTTAACAATTCAGAGGTTGCCTCTTAATAGAACTATTAAGAGGTAAACAAACAACCCGTAAACCTCAATGACTATGAAAACAGATCTCTGTCACTATGTTACATCCGACTAACCTTATCACCTTCCTTTTTCCTCCACTTAGAAATATTCCCCTGGTCCTGCAAATTTATTAAAAAATACATCATGTGGTGGTCCAAGAAATCATTCTAAGAATATAAGACATTTAAGGGTCATTGTATGAAAAATCGAAGTAATAACTATCATTAGGCTTTTCATAAAGTAGTATAGATATAGATATATATGGGTTGTTGAATCTAACATTTTACTCTATAAAAATATTCAAGTAGGCCACGCTTAGCTCCATTATGTTTCTTAGATAAATATTGACACTTTTCGTAGCATAATCCATATCAATTTCGCAATTAAAAAGCAATATGTTTGACATAAAATTCAAAATGCATATTTTGTTTAGATCGAAGATGTGAGCAATCCCTAACCTAATCACTATGTGATTCCTTGTTCTTCGCTTCTAAACCCCAATCACATTTTAGACCATCAGAAAAGAACAAATTTAAGACCATTATCAGTATATAAAAACATCTTATTTATTTCAACACACTCATTGGCAATTAATTGGTAAACCCCTATGCTGGGGTACCTTGTTTAGATAAACGGCGTTGCAACAATGTAATAATTACTTTGCAAACTTATATTCTAATACTTACATGTTGTAGTTTGGTCTTTGTTCCAAATATCAGGAATCAGTTGCTGATATTGTTCCTGTGGGAAGTACACTTCATCAGAAAAATGAAGCAGTATGAAGTTGGCTACAAATGTGTTAGTCAAAATGGTCAATGTTTACCTAGTAGATTAGTACTCATTTAAGAACTCTAGTACCCAAAAACTTAAGTTAATCAGAACCTTGGCTCTTGGTGGATATCTGAGTTCAATCGAAAGGTCTCTTACAACAAATAATCGGTAACATCACGTATTCACGTGCTAACTTACCTACAAAAATAAAATGATTAGGCCTAACCATGGGATCTTTCTCCAATGCAGAAGCTAAAGAACCCTTCCTGCTATAGCATGTGAAGAAAACTCCACAAACCCATAACCTTCTTGAAGGCCACTTGCCTATTCCCTATTACCTTCATCGAAAGCAACTGCAAGTGAAACATACAAACATATAGTAAAGGTTGCAATTAGTGAAAACTATAAGATCCCTCAAGAATTAGAACAATCCCTAAATAAAAAATCGTTCCTATAAGAATTACAAATTCAGAACCCCATTTTTCTAACAATATCGTTCTCGAATCAAGACACTTGCATTTGTTGAAGAAACTAAAAAAAATGTAGGTATTTAGCAACTACAAAACTTGAACATATGGGTTAAAGCATATTTGTTATGCAATAAATCGAGGAAGGGGTGAACAGTAAAACCTGCAAAATCACCACACACACAAATCAAACAGAAATCCCAAACTGGCAAACAAAAAATGGACCAAAATCGTGTTCCACATAAACGAATTTACACCAAATAGAGGAAACACAAAAATTACACACAGAAAGAGGAAACAGAAATTACCTGGAACACGATTGGAATGTCTTCAAGGCGAACGAGACAGAAACGGATGAAATTGGAGATGGAGGAGAAGCCCAGGATTATTTGTACATGGCGAAGAAGGGTGGAGCAGCGTCAACAGAAATTACCTGGAACACGATTGGAATGTCTTCAAGGCGAACGAGACAGAAACGGATGAAATTGGAGATGGAGGAGAAGCCCATGATTATTTGTACATGGCGAAGAAGGGTGGAGCAGCGTCGTGGGGAGAGAAATCTGGGGTTTTGGGAAGTGGAGAAGAAGACTGGGTTTAGAAGAAACGGAAAGTTTAGAAAGTGAAAGTGTTGAAAAACGGTTATCACTATTCTTTTTTATAAGGAGAATAGATACATATATCCACCACGTTGAGTTCTGGTGCTCCGATGCCACCAACACCGTTCACCGTTTCTCTTGGGATTCTTCATGTCCATCGTCTATGAAACCCTCCATCTCCGACCACGACACTCAAGCCAGTCTCACTCCGGTAAGATCTACTCCTCCTGAATCTGGTAGGTTTATTCCAGATCTGCTCCTCCTCAATCTGGTAGGTTTATTCCAGATCTGCTCCTCCTCAATCTGGTTGGTTTCTTCAAAATCGGTTGTGTTTGTTGTGTGATCTAGTATACGGTGGTCGAAGATGTTGTAGTGGCCGGAGAAGATGACCGGACAAAGGAAAGGGATGAGATGTTTTACCTGAGCGATTTGGGTCTGTAGGTGGGTTTCTATCACATTGTGGGATGAATTCGGTTTTGGAAAGCATAAAAGGTGGGGTACTGGGGTGCCGAACTGCCGATGATTGCATGGCCACTGTACGCAGAGCAAAGATTGAACGCCACCATTGTGGCAGAGGAGCTGATGGTGGGGGTCCGGCCGGCGGTGTTGCCGACGAAGAAGGTGGTGGGGAGGGATGAGATAGAGAAGATGGCGAGGAGGTTGATGGAGGGTGAATAAGGGAAGAGAATGAGAGAGAAAGTGAAAGTATTAGGGGGAAAGGCAAAGGATGCATTGGAGATGAATGGTTCTTCGTATAATTCAATGTGTGAGTTTATCAAATGCTGTGAAATGAAGATGAAATGTGTGTAGAATTGAACGGAATCTCTAACGAATTAATGTTTTCCGGTGAGCAAATCAGAATGAATAAAAGTGGTGGTGGTCCAATAATTCAAGGTTGTTTCAATTTCAAGCAGATTTGTTAATTGTTTCGACTGTCATCCACAGATTTGTATTTTTTCTTGTCAGATTGTATTTAATACATAAAACTTTATAAGTTACAACATAGATTCTTATAAAAAATTATTTTACCGGTCTCATCTATTCCAAGTTACAGATTTTCTTGTAGAGGATATCATCTTCAATGTTCATTAAAATAAAAAATATGGTTTAGGATTGAAATCTTCACCGGAGAAGATGACCGGAGGGCCACCGGAGAAGATGACAAGTCAATGGTTCTTTTATGGATAATTACATAACAGGTCCCTATACTTCAACCATTTTAAACATAAACAAAAACAAAAAACAAAAAGTGCAAAAATGGGACAAAATGGTGAAAAGACGAAAATACCCCTGACTCTAAGGGTGCGTTTGGTACGCAGACTGGATGGGACAGGACAAAAAAATAGTCCCATGTTTAGTATGTCATGGGACAAAAATGAATAGGACAACATGGGACAAAAATTAGATTTCATGGGACAAAACATGTTAATTTTTGTTCCACCAAAATAGGTGGAACAAGGTTGGACTAAAATTGAGATTACCATTTTGCCCTCTTAACACATCTGATGATATACAAACCCTAGTCTCCAAGTCGTAGCCTCCATCTCCATTTTCCAAATCCAAGTTAGGTTCTATAGGTCGGGGAAAACAATAAGCCGGTATGTTCATCGAGTGTTGCGTGCGTTATTGCATTTGGAAGATGTGTTGCTTGTCAAACCAACTCCTATAGAAGATGGTTGTACGGATTCACGATGGAAATGGTTTAAGGTAATTATTATAACAATTTTAATACATTTCATAATAATTATAACACTTTCAATATATTTTTTTAGCTAAACATTTTTTTATAGGGTTGTCTAGGAGCAATAGATGGAACTTATATTGAAGTAACTGTACCAGAGTCTGATAAACCAAGGTATCGAACAAGAAAGGGACATATTGCGACCAATGTGTTAGGTGTGTGCACTCGTGATTTGAAATTTGTCTACGTTTTAGCTGGGTGGGAAGGCTCGGCTACCGACTCTAGAGTTCTACGAGATGCAGTTACTAGACAAAATGGGTTGAAAGTCTCACCCGGTAACTACTACTTGGCCGATGCAGGATTTATCAATGGGGAAGGTTTTTTGGCACCATATAGGGGCACTAGGTATCATTTACGAGAATGGGAAGACGTTAGTCGTGCACCTACTAATAAGGAAGAATACTTGAACATGAAGCACTCACATGCTAGAAATATATTTGAGAGGTGTTTTAGCATCATGAAGAAACGTTGGGCTATATTACGAAGTCCTTCTTTCTATCCGATAAGATATCAAGGGAGAATGATTTTAGCGTGTGCTTTGTTACATAACTTTATTAGGACATACATGACCATTGATCCGCATGAAAATTCAACAATCACTACTGAAGATATGCCTATTGGGGAAGACCATTCTTTACCATCCGAGTTCATTGACGTTGTCGAGGCAAGTGATGAGTGGTCTCAGTGGAGAGATGATTTAGCGCAAGATATGTTTGAATCTTGGATGTTAAACCGTAATAATTGAGATAAGTGTTTTTATTTGTAATGGATTGGTGTTTGTGTATTGTTTTATTTGTAATGGATTGGTGTTTGTGTCTTGTTTTATTTGTAATGGATTGGTATTTGTAATCTTGTTTTATTTGTAATGGATTGGTATTTGTGTCTTGTTTTATTTGTAGAATTGTAAAAAATGACAGACCGTCGTGGGTGGACAGCGGATAAGGAGGACTTGTTGATCGCAATTCTTCAAGATATTGTCATCAGTGGTGGGAGATGTGACAATGAAAGCTTTAGGTCGGGTACGTATGAGGGTGTTTTCCTAAAGATGCGTGAAAAATTTTCCGGTATTAGCATAACGACAAAGCACGTACAAAACAAAATAAAGCGACTAAAAGATAAATATGCCGCTGCTTATGACATGCTAAATACGAGCGGATTTGGGTGGAATGACGCAAATCAATGTGTGACCGTCGAAGCTCCCGAGATTTTGGAGGAGTATTTAAAGGTAATAACTTTTTTATTAATTATTTAAAGGTAATAACTTTTTTTAGTTTTTATTAATTATTTGTTTGTTTATTGTCGTAGAAACACCCTAACAAGAACTACACGGCTAATAAGCCATTCCCGACTTATGAACGGTTGAAGTTGGTGTTTGGGAAAGATCATGCAACGGGAAGCATGGCTGAATCCGCTACAGACGCATTAGAGAATATGAACATGGAAAATGATGATGATTTTGAGACTGAAGTTAATGTTCCTCCCGCTCCAAGTCCTTCCAATGTAACTTCTCATGCATCCCTTTCAAAAGAAGGAGAAGGAACAAGTAAGAAGAGAAAAAGGACAACCGAGCTAAACAAGCTAGTGAAAGAAGCGAAGGATGAAATGCATGAAGCAACCAACCAAATGAAGAAATTGGTTTCCATCATCTCGGATTCTTCACCTAATATGGATGGCTTGAGCAACGAGATGATGGGACTTGGACTTGGTATGATGGGGATAATTAGCATGGGTAAGTACTTTGGGGACAAACCATCCCAATATCAGTTTTGGAAGAATTTGGACAATACGATGAAGCTAGAATTCGCGAAGTCCGTTTACGACGGGGACAAGTAATAGAATATGATGAAAACAATGTTGTCTTGGAATGTTTAAATTTTTGTTGGTAAACTTGGATGTTTAAATATTTGTTGGTAAACTTGAATGTTTAAACCTTGGATGATGGTATTTTTGTGTGGAAAGATTTTTGGTACAATTGTTACGTTTGAAAAGTTTTAAATTACGTACGTATTTACAATCGTTGTGTTAGAATATTTATAAATCATGTATATATATATATATTTAAAAATAGCATAAATATTATAGATAAAGTTAATTAAATAAATTTTGGTTGATATGTGTCATTTATAATCATTATATGATGTAAAATAACATTAAACAACGCTTAAGGGCAATCTGATCATTTTAACAGTTCTGTCCTGTCCTGTCCAGCTTACCAAACGCAAAACAGACAATTAGTCTTGTCATGTTCTAGTCGTACCAAACGTAGGACAGACAATTAGTCCTGTCATGTCCAGTCATGTCATGTCCTGTCATGTCATGTCCCGTCCAGTCCCATCCAGTCTGCGTACCAAACGCTACCTAACGGAGATTTTTAACGGAGTTAGCGGCAAGGTCCTTCTTCTAGAGCAAAATCAGAACCATGAGGACCAAAAGTACAATTATGAAACCATAGGTCCTTGTTTCAAAAAAATCAATATACCTTACGGACCAAAAGTAGAGTTTACTCTAAATTTTAATATCAAATAATGAAAATAAATTTACACATAACAAATTACGTATACAACTAAAAAGGCAAATTACGTATACAACTAGAAAGGTAAAAAATGTATCCAATACATTTTATTTTAAACACATGTATCAAATATGTATAAATACAATATATATATATATATATATATTTTTTGGAAGGGTATCCGAGGACATTGCCCCGATTAATCCCGGCAATGTGAGACAATTGCCCCAGCTGCGAAAGCGTGCAGCCCTGAGCTTATCCCCAGTGGCCACAAGTTGGAAGCGCATGGATTCGAACTTGGGGTAGATGAGTTACTAGCCACATCCCCCACAAGCCTTGTGGTTTTTATATATATATATATATAGCCTTAGGTTCAATAGAGAAGTGCAAATATTTAGAGAAATAGAGAAGTAAAAAAACACGGGAGTGTTCATATATGAACGTTCATATATGAACGTTCATATATGACTGTTCATATATGACTGTTTATATATGAACGTTCATATATGAACACTCCTGTGTTTTTTTACTTCTCTATTTCTCTAAATATTTGCACTTCTCTATTGAACCTTTCCCTATATATATATATATATATTATTGCCAATAATTATTATTTCAAATAAATAATTATTTATACAGTAATTATTTGGGTATTGAATCATATTCAAGTATACGTAAAAAAAATCTATTTACTTGTTGTGTGTGACCATTTGGGTTCATGTGTTATTATTAACCGTATCGTTGTATGTTATGTCATGGCACACAGAACCAAACATGTTTATCAAACTAATAACGGAAGTAAAGTACTATGTTTAGTTTTTATTAGAACCGTAAACAAACCAAAGGTTCAGTAAATCATTCGTGAGCCGTTCAGCAGGAAGTTTGTTTATGTTCGTTTATTTTATAAACGAATGAATATAAACACATTTTTTTGTTCATTTGGTAAATAAATGAACATGAACAATTGCCTTGTTTGTTCATTTATGTTTGTTAATATTCGTTTACGTTTATTTATCTTCACGAGTTCGTTTATATATTGTGACATTAATTAAAATCAATAATAAAATTAAGTTTTTTAGAATTTATTTTATCTCTTTTAACTCTTCAGTTTTTTATTATAAAATTTTTGTCTTAAAAGAACAAAACGATAAGTAATGATTACGGTCCTAATTTTGATGTAACTTATCATTTTGATAAAACATTTGAAAATACACATTTAAAAAAAATCTATGGTTTAAAATAGGTAGAAAGTTTTATTATGAAAACGTATTTAAAAAACACATCGAATCTTATATATATATATATATATATAGAGAGAGAGAGGAAGATTCAAACGAGAACGCTAACTATTTAAAAAAATACGAGAACGGCCGCTCATGTATAAAATCATATGTAATTTAACGCTAACAGCAAAATACTGGACGCGGACGACTTTGGGCGCGACCTAAAAGTCGCGGGCCAAGTCGTGTGAATCATATATGATTTTGTATGTGAATCATGTATGATTTACATGGACGACCGTTCTCGTATTTTCTTAAATAGTTAACGTTATTGTTTGAACCTATATATATATATTACAACCAAAAGCCCCATCATGGGCCAAAGCCAGCAACAACTATCGAAACATCTCCAACATGGATAATAAACAAACAGTGGCCAGTTTCATTATATGCCAGGAGCAAACCATGACCAAAGAAGCAGGACACTCACAATTAAACTTTCAGCACCTACCAAACCTTGCGAACACTACAGACAGCAATTCTTCAAGCAGACCAGTTTCATTATATGCATTATAGAATCTCGATCGTGTCATCTCGTTTTCATCTCTTTCATATCCGTTTTCATCTCTGTTGATTTCCGTTTCATCTCGGTTTCATGTCTGTTTTCATCGTCGTTCATATCCGTGTCATCTCGGTTCATCGTCGTTCATATCCGTTTCATCTCGGTTTCATTGCCGTTCATCTCGGTTTCATTGCCGTTCATCTCCGTGTAATTTCGGTTCATCGTCGTTCATCTCCGTTTCATCTCGGTTTCATTGTCGTTCATCTCAGTTTCATTGTCGTTCATCTTCGTGTAATCTCGGTTTCATATCCGTTTTCATCTCCGTTCATCGTCGTCGTTCATTGCCGTTTTCATTGGTGAAGCGTTAGATTTCTAACTGATACAACACAAGTAAATCGGTGAAATTCAACAAATGTTACCTCCTTTAACTTCACTATTTGTCTATATCTTCATCTTCATCTTCATCTTTCATCCTTGGTTTTCTTTTAATGGTGGTCTCTTTCATGTTTACAGTAATTAACATCTTTGCTATGTGGTTTTTTTTAATATTAAATGATAAATACCCTTTTCCCGAATTCAATTTATTTCAAAGGGGTTAATTTGCTTTTGATTTGAAATTTTGGATTTAGCTGAACAATGAATATGGTAGCTGTTAATTCTCATTTCCTAAATTACGTTACGATACAAAAGTACCAGATTGCCCTTTCATATATTATTTTGAATAAAAAAACCAAAAATAATTCCATTAATACCATAAATATAACAAATCAATCCTGACCATCAATGATTTTAATCCACCGTGTAAAAATGGGTTTCATATTTTGCCACATAAGGGTGGTTTTCAAATAAAACCACCTATATATATAGGGGTTATCCGTTGCAAATCATACCTTTCATGCAACTTTTACAAACCAATCTAGACCCTAGATTAAAGTGATCAGCGGATGAAATAAAACCGGTGGCAATCGTGTAATTAATTGTGATTTTTTTATTCATTTTCATCCGAAATGAATACATTTAGGGGTAAAATGGTACAAAAACAGTGCACGCAACAATCATAATATCAATCCCAGAAATTCTGGGATTCTACTTTCCATGGATACTGCCGATCGATCATTACGGTTTTCAATATCCTAAATCAGAACCATATTTGGTGTACTCTTTTCTTCAAAGTAGTTTCTGCAGAGAAAAATGATGAACGGGGGATACATGCATCCTAATCGAGGTAATATTCGACAATCAGAACCATATTCGGCGTTGGTCGATCAAGAAGAGGAACAAAAAATGAATATGGTCGATGAAATTGAAACAAACAGAAGAAACCCATCAACAAACACATCGACGTCTGTTCAAGAAACTGAGAATTTGGCCGAAGGTAATGTCGGTACATATAACGATTCAGAAATTAGGGTTGCTCGATTTGGGACTGTTTGGCAGTAGCAAACACATCGAAGGCAGAGGTTGTTGCTGCGTTTTTCCTGTTCGGTAACTCGATCAACCAACGTTGGGCTAGTTTGCTTTCAACAGGTTGCTTTGTTTGCTTCTGTTCGATTTTAAGTTTAGTTCTCGTGAATTTCAATTAGGTATAATAGATTGTTGGTTTTGATCTCAGTTTTAGGATACAAATTGAGTTGTTTGCTTTTGGTATTATTGAAAGTGTTTGGATTGAGCTTCTGATACGTGCTCGTATTTAGTTCTATTAGAATGTATAATTGATTTGCTTTTGGTTTAATGATTTGGGTCGTTTATTTTGGACAAGTAATCATGTTTGGAATCTGTTTAGGAATGCTTCAATAGTACTTATGTTTGACAATTAGGTTTTTTTTGCATGGTTATGTTATTTCTAGTATGACCTTTAAATGAATATGAAAAAACAAAATTATTCATATGAAAAAACAGGGCTATGGCCTGTTTTTGTGTCTGTATGTAATTCCTTTACTCCATAAGTTTTTCCTTTTGTTTTGCCTCTCAACCGTGGCTTACTTCTCGCAAGTCAAGTGCAGAGGGCTGTTTGTATGGTCTTGGCTACTAGATGTTGTATGCCTTAGTTTGGATTAATGCATGTTTGCCTTACAAAAAAAATATTTTTTAATCAAAAAATGAACATATTGTTATAACTTAAATATAACAATATGACTTGATAAGCTAAACTATACTTGATGCTAGGTCCATACGGCATAAAATAGGTCAAGGGGTATCTAATTCGTATGCTTAAATAATCCGACTTTTTAGACAGCTCCATACCTATACCGGTGGTGAAGCAGAGAGGAGGATGCCCTCGTCCTACAAGAACCCAGCATTTTATATGATATGGGACAAATTTGAAATGATTTTTCGTACTTCGTAGTTCATTTTCATTTTCAATTTATCTTTCTTTTTCATCAATGTGGAAATTACGTCTATTTGTCTATATATTTTTTAATATATATCTGCTATTGGTCTTCTAAAATTTAAGTTGCGGTCAACTTGAACTGTTCAACCCTCTGTGCTAAGAGCTGTTAGGACATGTTTAATTTTTTTTTTCCTGTTATAATGGTCAAATGGGATGGAATTACTTATTAACCGGCATCCCACAAAAAACGGCAGTTACCACACAAACCCATACAAGATATACATTAATGTCATGGGAATCCCACAAAAACGGTAGTTACCAAAATAACCGCTATTATGACATCCATAATTAAAATCGGATTAGTTGACAATTTACTAATATACCCTTATTAATTAAAATTAAAACTAATTAAATTGTTTAAATCTAAGGGCCATGGTTGGTTTGCCAAGTTTGCATGATCTGCATGGTTTGCAATGGATAATTCACCTATATATATATAGTGTCCTTCTTATGTTAATCAATCATTTAGTGTTAACCGTGTTAACTTTTTTGGACCAATAGAAATTAAGAGAATTTACTGGTTTGAATATATAGAGGGCGAATTTTGTAGGGGTATTTTAGGATTTTCGGAATTTTAATTTATTAATGTTTATTTACTTTCCTAATTTCATGCACCAGATAATTATGGTAGTTATTAATGATAATATTCATCTTCCTAAAATCACTATTCTTGTTTGTATGATTATCTCAAAGTTCACGATTTCTTCATCTAAAACCCATAATTCCTGTGTGATTTTTACAACATTTTCACGTTTTTTTTATGCAATCGATTATGGATTCCATTGAAGATGAACGCGTTGCATCTACTTTTCCTTCTTCAAATGTCGATCAACAATGATTTTGCAGAGGAAATTGAAAATCAAACTTTGATGAATGATAGAACTCATCATGTTCATGATGTTTTTACCCAGACAAGTGCAGATTTGCAATCATGTGGGATTGCAGATGTTTCTTTTCAGTTTGTGGATGATTGTAACCGGCCATCATGCAGTAACGTCGTAGAGATGTTGAATGATGAAGTTGATGTAGGTTCGTTTTTGCTATTTTAATTCGAATTATGGGTTTTGTTAGATGTTTTTTGAGTTAGGGTTTCTTGTTTTATTGTTTGTTTTAGTGTTCGTTGTTGTTAATTATGATGTGCAGTATAATGATGAAATAATGTTGAAGAGTGTTTGAATGATGAAGTTTTGAATGGTACATTTTTGGAATAATAATTCAAATTATGGTTTTTGTTATTCGCAATCTATTTGTTTTGGTTGTATACATTTTTCGTGAAGATGATGTTTGATTTAGGGTTTGTTTTGGCCGTATACAGTTTGTAACAACCCATAATTTAAAACAAAGCATAACATTTAAATATAATTCAACCAACCAAAATTGACCCCAAAAATCGAATACAACTATCTCAAAATTAGGTTTGCGGAACAACCAATACACAACTGAGAATATCAACAAAAGTCTAAAATAGCAAAAGTAAAGCGACTGATAACTAGAAGCATCCGCGCTCTAAACATTCTCCTTACTCTTGCCGGAGCTTCCTACTAACGGCTTCCCTGAAATGGTTTAGTTTGAAAATGCGAGGGTTAGACCATGAGGTCTAGTGAGCTCCCTATTAGAAGCAGCAGTTTCATCATTATATAAATAGAACATTTTATAACAATTGATAACAACAAAACTTTAAATATCTCTCACGCAAAACCGTACATGTAAGTGGCACACTGAAGTCACGTAAGAGTGACTTTGTGTCAGTCTCACACTGCCTTACTGGGTCACACCTCCCATGGCATAAACAGGAAACACCCCCCGATATGAGCACTGGCGGGCCACACCCCTCGACTTAGCCATTACACGTCTATCAACAATGTATGCATACATTTTAGAATTAACTCTACTATAACACGTTTTCAAGTAATATAAACATATTGTTGCATATTCATTTCTCACTACTGAAATCACGTTTAAAACACGTATTTGGTTAGAAAAACTCACCTGGTTCCTATAGCAAAATTTCCCTCTTTTACCTCCGACCTCCAAAAGGAATACCTGAGTAAAAAGGATGGGAGAGGTAAGCTGACCGAACACCCAACTATCCGGACACTACATCCGGAAACTAAACTATCCGGACATCGACAATCCGGACAACCTTTCCGGATAGCGACAATCCGGACAACTTTTTCCCGGATACCGACTTATCCGGATAGCTTTTCCTGGATACCGACTTACCCGGATACTTACTGGACACGGGGTCCAGGTACTTCAAACCAGACACGAGGTCCGGACACTAGCATAGCGCCGCTTACCGGACGTGGGTTCTGCAGAAGGATTGGGTAAGGAAATCCACTGCTAGACCCATCAAGCATGATTTCGCAGCTAATAAAGGCATTACAAAATACTTAACCCTTTCTTAACAACTCCTAAGCTGTTCAAACACAAAGATAAAACCTAAAACCACTTAGAGCAATTATTACAAGCTTCCAACCACAAAACCCAAAGGACTGATTTCCTCAAAACAAACCAAGAACACAAGGGCTGAATCAAGTAATTACCTAGAAGGATGGATGCAGTAAATAGCCTCCAAGTCTCTCCCTTCCTTGATTTCTTCCAAAACTCTCTAATGACAATCAATTTATTCTCCTTGCTCTAGCTCTCTCTCAACTCAGCCGCTCAAGAAAATAACCAACATCTAGGGTTTTGTGCCCACTTAAGGGTTTTATACCCTCTCTCTAAAATTACAATCCAACCCCTCGAAGTTATAAGTTTACCACAAACCCCACAAAACTCTTATTCTTTTCTTTAAGGACCTTGGTTATTACAATACTCCTCCCTCAAAAGAATTCCGTCCCCGGAATTCCTTGGTCGAAGAGGTGAGGGTGCTTGGCCCTCATGTCCGCCTCTACCTCCCAAGTTGCCTCTTGGCCCTTATGAAACCGCCACTGGACCTTTACTAATCTGATCTCCTTGTTCATTAACTTTCGAATCTTGCTTTCCACAATCTTTACCGGTTCCTCTACGTACATCAGCCTCTCATCGACACTGATATCTTCTAATGGAACAACCACATCTGTCTCGGTTAAACACTTCTTTAGGTTCAAAACATGAAACGTCGGATGGAATCCCTTTAATTCTTCCGGCAAGTCTAACTCGTAGGCTACTGCTCCGACCCGTTCAATAATGACGAAAGGCCCCACATATCTCGACCTCAACTTCCTTTCTTCCCAAAGCGCACTACTCCCTTCCAAGGCGAGACTTTCAGCATTACTTTGTCACCCACTTGAAACTCGATAGGTTTCCTTCATTTGTTTGCATACTTTCTTTGCCGATCCTGCGCGATCCTGATTCTCGCGGATTAGTTCTATCTTATCCGCAGTCATTTGCACAATTTCTGGACTTGCTAACTGCCTTTCTCCCACTTCGTTCCAGCACAACGGCGTCCGACCCTTTCGCCCGTACAAGGCTTCGAATGGTGCCGCTTGGATACTCGCGTGGTAACTGATGTTATACGAGAACTCTATCAGGGGCAAGTGCACTTCCCACGATCCTTTGAAATCTATTACACAAGCTCGGAGCATATCTTCTCATGTTTAGATGGTTCTCTCGCTTTGGCCATCGGCCTGAGGATGGTAAGTTGTACTCAACTTCAATTGCGAACCCAACTCTCGCTGAAGACTTCTCCAAAACGACGATGTAAATCGATGATCACGATCGGACACAATAGATCGCGGCACCCCGTGCCTTGACACGATCTCGTTAATATATAACCGTGCTAACTTCTCCAATGGTTCGGATTCCCTGATTGAAAGGAAATGTGCGGACTTGGTGAGACTATACACAATCACCCATATTGCATCATGACTCTTCGGAGTCCTTGTTAATTTCGTAACAAAATCCATGGTTATGTTATTTCATTTCCACACTGGTATCTCTATAGACTGGAGTTCCCATATGGTCGTTGATGTTCTACTTTAACCTTCAGACACGTCACATATCGTTCCACAAAGTGAACGATGTCCTTCTTCATTCCTGGCCACCAGTAAAACTGCCTTAAGTCCCGGTACATCTTATTCGTCCCTGGGTGTACAGAATATCGCGACCTATGCGCTTCTTCCAGAATGCTTACCCTCAAGTTCCCCAACTTAGGAACCCACACCCGGTTCTTTAAACACCTCAAACCACTACTGTTGACACTAAGCAAAGACGTAACTCCAACGATTCTTTCACTCTTTACATTTTCTTCTAAAAACGCCTCCTCTTGAGACTTCTTGACCTCGTCCAGGAGACCTGGAGTCGCCTCGACCCTAAAGGCCACTACTTTAGTCGATTCCCCTCTCTCCTTCCGACTCAATGCGTCAGCAACCACATTCGCCTTACCCGGGTGGTAAAGGATTTCACAGTCATAATCGTTCAGCAGCTCTATCCATCTTCTCTGTCTCATGTTCAACTCCTTTTGATCGAAGAGATGCTTAAGACTCTTGTGATCGGTGTAGATCTGGTACCTCACTCCATAAAAGTAGCGTCGTCATATCTTTAAAGCGAACACCACTGCCGCTAGCTCCATGTCGTGCATAGGGTAGTTCTTCTCGTGATCTTTCAACTGTCGAGATGCGTAGGCAATCACCTTTCCATTCTGCATCAAAACACACCCTAACCCAAGCTTGGAAGCATCACTGTAAATTACAAATCCTTCAGATCCATCTGGTAATGACAAAATTGGAGCGCTGCTCAGACTTTCCTTTAACTTCTCAAAGGCGGCCTTTTGAGCTTCGGTCCAAACGAACTTGACATCCTTCCTCGTCAATGCGGTCAACGGTGTGGCTATTCGAGAGAAGTCCTGAATGAACTTCAGGTAGTAGCCCGCCAACCCAAGAAAGCTTCTTACCTCCGACGGCGACTTCGGCGGTTCCCAACTCTTAGTTGATTCAATCTTGGCTGGGTCTACTTTGATACCGTCCGCCGACACCACATGACCTAGGAACTGAACTTCTCTCAACCAAAACTCGCACTTTGAGAACTTAGCGTACAATTTCTCACGCCTCAACAATTCTAACACCAACCAAAGATGTTCCTCGTGATCGCTCCGAGATCGGGAGTAGATCAGAATGTCATCAATGAAGACGATCACGCACTTGTCCAATAAAGAACTACACACTCTGTTCTTCAAGTCCATGAACACCGATGGGGCGTTAGTCAGTCCAAAAGGCATGACTAGAAACTCGTAGTGTCCATATCTGGTGCGAAAGGCCGTCTTCGGCACGTCTTCCTCTCTCACCTTCAGTTGATGGTAACCCGACCTTAGATCTATTTTCGAGAAATAACTTACACTTTGCAACTGGTCGAAGAGGTCATCGATCCTCGGAAGCGGGTACTTATTCTTAAATGTTACCTTGTTGAGCTCCCGATAGTCTATGCACATCCGCATAGACCCATCCTTCTTCTTAACAAATAGTACTGGCGCTCCCCAAGGCGATGACCTCGGACTAATGAAGCCCTTGTCGAGTAGCTCTTACAGCTGCGTCATCATCTCCTTCATTTCTGCTGGTGCCAGACAATAGGGCGCACGTACAATCGGCGTCGCTTCAGGTATCAAATCTATTCTGAACTCTACTTGACGATCTGGGGGCAGACTCGTCAAGTCATCCGGAAACACTTCCGGATATTCACTTACTATAGGCACATCCTCCACCCCCTTCTTCTCTTTCTTAGCATCTAGCACGTAGGCTAAATACCCCAGACATCCTTTCCCCAAATATCGCCTAGCTTTTATCATAGATATCATACCCGACTTCCTATCCCGACGATCCCCATAAATTACTACTTCCTTCTTATCAGTCAAGGCGATGCGAATCGACTTCTTATTACACACAATGTTAGCGTCGTTATCCGCTAACCAATCCATTCCTATTATCACATCAAACTCCCCCATGCCCATAGGGTACAAACGCAAAGGAAACAAGTGACCATCTACATCAATGCTACACCCCTCATAGACCTCCTTCACCCAGACTCGACTATCATCCGCTACTTCTACCTCAAACCCAAAGTTCAACCTCTTGGGTTTCACTTGCAATTTCTGAATAAAGTTAGGCGACACAAAAGAACGATTGGCATCCGAATCAAACAGTACTTTAGCAAAAGTCGAGTCAATAGGGAAAATACGTGTCACCACATCTGGCGTATTCACCGCTTCCTCGCCCGACATGTGGAAAGCCCCCGCCTTCGCGCGAGCAGGCTCCACCTTTCTATCTTCATCTCTCCCACCGTTATTACCGCTATAGCCCCCAGCAAATCCCCTCTTTAACTGCGGACAGTCCATCTTGACATGGTTTGGCGAACCACACTGATAACATGATCTTGAACAACGACAATCTCGTGCCATGTGCCCCGTCTTTCCACACTTGAAACACCCTTCCTTATCCGCCAAACATTTCCCTTTATGCATCCGTTTACACCTTCCACACGGTTTCTCTCCTGCTCTAGGTCCCACCCGCAACTCGGGTCTAGGAGCACTCGGCCTCTTAACATCACGATTTGACCCTTCCCACTTCCGTTTATCCCCGACTCTCTCTGACATCTGCCTGTTCTTCTCTTTTTCCGTGAGTTCCGCAGTATCTACTGCATCCTGGAAAGTAACGGGATCCTTTACCTGAACCAACTCCCTCACAATGCTCTTCAATCCCCAGATGTACCTCTTTATGCGCTTCTCCTCAGTAGGTACATATAGTTCGGCAAAACAAGCTTTCTCAATAAACTTTGACGTATACTCTTGTAATGACATTGTCCCTTGTTCCAACCCCAGAAATTCTTCCTCAAGCTTCTTAACGGCCGCCATCGGGCAAAACTGTGCTTTGAACCTCTTAGTGAACAACTCCCAGGTAGTTGTCTTTGTTATCTCTGAACCCTTACCTCCAGTCTCGACATCCCACCAAAATATGCCATCTGCCTTCAGCATAGACATGGCAAACAACACCTTGTCTTCTGCAGCACACTTACTTGTGTCGAAAGCTAGTTCCATCTCGCGGATCCATCTCAGAGCCAAGACTGGATTGCGTTCCCCGCTGAAAGATGGAAGTTTGCACGACGCAAAAGTCTTAAAAGTACATCATTTCGTTGTCTTCGGTTCACTAGCCACAAACGGGGTCGACAATGAATGATCTCCCACCACAGTCGGAGGTAGGCTAGACGCCTCGGACTTCGTATCGTTCCCACTTTTAGATCGTCCCTCCGGCGTGGTCTTAACTTGATTTTCCAATAATGCTTGCAAAGTCTCTTGCAGTTTGGCCATTTCAGTAGTAAACTTTTCCTCCGTCACAAACGCTTGGTTCCGATTTCCCCTCGGGCTGTTCGACTTACTCCCTCCGCCTACCGAGGTGGTACTCTTTTGATGGAAAGGCTCACGCACTTCAGGTGCTCCCACACTCTTGGCCCGACGGTTGGTCGACATCTTTTTCCCTCCTCGAGTCGCCACGTCAGCCCCCACTACCTGGGAGGTAGCTCACAGCGGCGGTCTTCCCCGTCCTCTTCCTCGGCCTCCGCCCTTTCCGCAGGTGGCCGCCCGTCTCGGAGGATTCACCGGTTCCTCCTCTAGAATTTCCTCCACGCGAATCTCCCTCGCAACCGGAGTCGTACCTACTACCGACACAGATCTACTAATCAAAGTTCTTTCAGACATTCTTGATTACTGTAACATGCCAAAAATAAATAACTTAAGACTACAGCTCCAGAATATAAGGCAAATTAAGCACATACGTGTACCTGTAAATTCGCAATTGCACTGGCCAGGTGTAACCCTAAATCTACCTTACATGACTGTCATCGCTACCCTATTAGTCTTATCCCTATTATAGTGCTCTCCTAACGCTTTCCTGATTCTCAGTTGTGATTTCTACTCCCACAGTTTAAGTTTAGGCCCGTCCGGTCACCTAAATCCCTTAAACTATGGCTTTGATACCAATTGTAACAACCCAGAATTTAAAACAAAGCATGACATTTAAATATAATTCAACCAACCAAAACTGTCCCAAAAATCGAATACAACTATCTCAAAATTAGGTTTGCGGAACAACCTATACACAAATGAGAATATCAACAAAAGTCTAAAATAGCAAAAGTGAAGCGACTGATAACTAGAAGCATCCGCGCTCTAAACCTTCTCCTTACTATTGCCGGAGCTTCCTACTAACGGCTTTCCTGAAATGGTTTAGTTTAAAAATGCGAGGGTTAGACCATGAGGTCTAGTGAGATCCCTCTTAGAAACAACAGTTTCATCATTATATAAATAAAACATTTTATAACAATTGATAACAGCAAAACTTTAAATATCTCTCACGCAAAATTGTACATGTAAGTGGCACACTAAAGTCATGTAAGAGTGACTTCCTGTCAGTCTCACACTGCCTTACTGGGTCACACCTCCCATGGCATAAACGGGACACCCCCCCTCCCCCCTGATATGAGCACTAGTGGGCCACACCCCTCGACTTAGCCATTACACGTCTATCAACAATGTATGCATCATTTTAGAATTAACTCTACTATCACACGTTTTCAAGTAATATAAACATATTGTTGCATATTCAATTCTCACTACTGAAATCACGTTTAAAACACGTATTTGTTTAGAAAAACTCACCTGGTTCCTATAGCAAAATTTCCCTCTTTTACCTCTGACCTCCAAAAGGAATACCTGAGTAAAAAGGATGGGAGAAGTAAGCTGACTGAACACCCAACTATCCAGACACTACATCCGTAAACTAAACTATCCGGACACTCTTTCCGGATATCGACAATCCGGACAACCTTTTTGGATACCGACAATCCTGACAACTTTTTCCCGGATACCGACTTATCCGGTTACCCTTTCCTGGATACCGACTTACCCGGATACTTACCGGACACGGGGTCCGGGTACTTCATACCAGACACGACGTCCGAACACTAGCATATCGCCGCTTACCGGACATGGGTTCTGCAGAAGGATTGGGTAAGGAAATCCACTGCTAAACTCATCAAGCATGATTTCGCAGCTAATAAAGGCATTACAAAATACTTAACCCTTTCTTAACAACTCCTAAGCTGTTCAAACACAAAGATAAAACCTAAAACCAATTAGAGCAATTATTACAAGCTTCCAACCACAAAACCCAAAGGACTGATTTCCTCAAAACAAACCAAGAACACAAGGGCTGAATCAAGTAATTACCTAGAAGGATGGATGCAATAAATAGCCTCCAAGTCTCTCCCTTCCTTGATTTCTTCCAAAACTCTCTAACGGCAATCAATTTCTTCTCCTTGCTCTAGCCCTCTCTCAACTCAGCCGCTCAAGAAAATAACCAACATCTAGGGTTTTGTGCCCAATTAAGGGTTTTATACCTTCTCTCTAAAATTACAATCCAACCCCCCGAAGTTATAAGTTTACCACAAACCCCACAAAACTCTTATTCTTTTCTTTAAGGACCTTGGTTATTACACAGTTCGTGAAGATGATTTTTTTTATTTCATATATGAACATTAACAAAAGTGCATATATGCACATATAAATAAGGTTCATCTTACATATCAAAAGAAGATCATATATGCACATCTTACACATATGGTCATCAAATTATAATTCCATATATGCACATAAAGAAAAGTGCATATATGCACATATAAACCATTTCCATCTTACACATAAAAAGAAGTGCATATGTGCACATCTTACACATATGATCGGCAACTTACAATTGTATATATGCATATCAAAAGAGTGCATATATGCACATATAAACCATGTTTATATTACACATCAAAGTTGTAATATGAACCAGGTTCAAAAGAGTGCATATATGCACATATAATATAAACAGTGATTTTGAAAACAAAAAATGGCTAATTTTGGATAATCTCATATTCTAAAAATAAAGCTGATTTTGAATAGTAAAAATGGCTAATTATAGATTTTGAAACACACATTTGGAAGTAACATGAAACAAATGTGGTTTCCTTTTCTATTAAGTAGTCTTTTCTATCAATTGACGTTTTTACCCATGTGCATATATGAAGATCGTATGCTCAACCGTATTCACCATTTAAAAATTAACAAAAAACTGTTTTAATCTAAGCCATTGATTTTCAAGATGAATGACCCGATTGGTTAACACTAAATGGGTGGTTAACAAAAGATGACCCTATATATCTATATCTATATCTAACCAAAAGTCTTAAAGACAACACTTAATGCATTATGTACCACCATTTTATGCATATGCATAAAGTTCAAAAAACTCTTAATTACAACTTCTTATGCATAAGGTACAAGTCTCTGATGCAAGGATTTTAAAATCGGGGTTGCACGCTGCAACCCATACCTATGTTCAGTTCCTCACAGAAGAGGTTGTACAGCCATACCAACAACTCCCACCTTCACACGGAAAAATCAACAGGAAGCTTTGACACGCCAAAACAACCATACTTCTCCTACCATACCTTCAATACTTCTTTTACCATACCGTACTTTTTTTCTTCTTGCACGTCAGGTTGGATATAATAAATCAAGAGCTTCAGAGATAAATCACTTCTCCATCTCCTGTACGGTTTGATCGATTTCAAATTGAGGCTTGATTCTCCTGTTTCGTTGCTATCCGGGAAGCACAAAGAACATCACTAATCAGGTAAATTGTATATGTTTTAGGGTTTCTAATCTCAAACTTTAATGCTACAAATCATACACTAGGTCCCAGACCTGTATTGGTCCTGCACATAATGTTTAGGGTTTCTAATCTCAAATTTTGTTTCCTGTTTTCTTGATTTTTCTTCTTTTTTGTTCAGGCATCACATCCTCTGCTTTTCTCCTTTTCTTTCTCAAGTTATGCATCTATATTCTATAGTAAATATGCCATACAGATTTGAAGCTCGAGAATAACCTTTTGGATGGAAGCTTTACACAGCGACTGAAATTTTGTGATTTTGGCTACTAAAAGGTATAATCTATCCATAGTTATGATTATTTTGTAAACTAAATCCATATATAATTTGTAATTTTGGCTATTCAAAGGCTTTTTGAAGACACAGACAGTATTATTATTTTGATGGTATTTTGATGGTATGGAGCTGATTTTTGTGGTTTGTTATCATTTGAGATGCACTCCAGATAATGTCTTGTTTTGTTGTTCAGTGAGGTGTCTATGTTTCTGTTAGGCAATCCGTAGCAATACCCAAAAGCCCTAAAGCCACCTCAGCGCCACATCAGCTTTTCTCCTAACCCTCTACAAACCCAAAAGTGGAGTAGCAATACTCTAAAGCCCTCTTGCCACCTCATTTTTTTTTAATTCTTTTATTTATACATTTAATTATTTAACAAAATAAAAATATTTATATATTTTTTAATAAATAAAAATAAGATAAATAATAAAACTAAAAATTCATATCATTCATTAAAAAATTAAAAATTACAAAATACGAATTAGAATACATTGTGTAATTTTCTAATTCTCTATTTTTTCGCTAAAGTAGCCCTCAAAATATCTCCCTCAAGGTGATCATGCGGGGCTATGAAAAACTCGAAGTCTTTATCAAATCGTTTTTCTAACTCGAGTTGCAACTATTTTTCTTCGAGTTCAAGTTTTTTCATTATATACTCCATCGTACCATCCACATGCTCGTTTAACGAGTTTATGGTCGTCAAGAGTTTTGAAACATTTTCGTCCGATAGCGACCCGGCCGTATTACTCGTTGACGCTTTTTTGGCCTTATTTCTTCCGATGGGTCGTTGAAGTTGCTCGACCTCGAACTCGTTGACGTCTTCATCGGAAGGTTTTGTACGTTTCGAACCCCGCGATGAATTTGTCGTCATGGTTGGAACGGTTGCCCATTTTGGACATTTTTTAGGACTTCCCAAGCTTGTTCGTGTGTGAAAGCAAGCCCAAGTTCCGTTCGGTACCGTTCGTGTGCCGTTCGCGAAATGTCGGCCTCACTCATTCCACTTGATCTATTATTGACCAACTTGTTGTAGATGCCGGCAAATATCGTTATTTTTTTATTGAGGTCTTTGAATTTGGTGTTGAGTTGATGAGTTGTTCTATAATTTCCGCGACCCATAGAATTAAAGAACACTTGCCCGATTCGGTTCCAAAAACTCTCTACATTTATGTAAATACAAACATTAATAATAATATTAATAATCTTAATAATAACAATAATAATGATAATAACAATAACAATAACAATAATAATAATAATAACAATAAAAATATTACCACCGGTTTGTGCGTTACCGACAACGGAGTCCTCCGAAACGTCAATCCACGCCGACACTAACGCGAGTTCCTCCGGTTTACTCCACTTTTGTTTGGTGGCTCTATTTTCATATTTTGTGTTTTTTCCTTTTCTCGTTGATGTCGGGTTTGATGGTTCCGGGATAGATTGTTGTGTGGAGATGGATTGTGGTGTGTGCGGGATAGAATGTTGGGTTTCCGGAACGATGTCGTCGTCGAGATCGATTGCGGGTGAAGGAAGTGGGTAGTTGGCCGGAGTAAAACCTTGTTGAATCAAACCGGGATATGAAAATTGGTAAGGAAATTGTTGCGGAAATTGTTGCGAAAATTGTGGCGGAAATTGTGGCGAAAATTGTTGCGAAAATTGCGGATGATAACCTTGTTGTGAAAACGCTTGGAAACCAAGCTCCGGGTCTTCTTGCGGTTGCGGTGTATCCGGTCGGTTACGACGGGATGTAGGTGTTTTGTTTGGATTCATGATGAAATTTGAGAGAGTTTGAGAGAATTTGAGAGAGTTTGGTGTGAAAAAATAAGAGGTTTGGGTTAATATATATAGTGTGATTAAATTGAAAAAAAAAATTAAAAAAAAATATAAACAAAGAGCCGTTGTTGAAAGAGCCGTTATTTTTAATATTTTCAAAATTTTAAAAGAAAAAAAAATGATCGGGATCAATCGGGTTGGGGAACCCGGGGTTGGAACCCGCCGTCAACCCCGATCACCCCCGTAGCGGTACCCGCTGGAGCCCGCACCAAGCCCGCCCTCAAGCCCGAGTCGGCTACGGATGGCCTTATATGGCCATATTGATCTCCGTGGTGATTCAAGTCCCTATGTCAGAATCATTTCCATCTATTTATTTTGCCATGGTAAGATCTCCGTCTCTCTTCAGATTAACCATGGTAAGATCTCCATCTCTCTATTAAATATATCCGCAGATCTTTCCAACCATTTAAAATCACAATTCACAAGGTAAAAGTTGAAACATATGACAAGTGTTGCAAGACCGATTTTCGGGTCTCCTTTGAAAATTAATCTGCATGTGTCCATGAGCTTTTAGCTGGAAATATTTTTATGCTTGGAAAGGTTTCTAAGTCTAGACTAATAAAATTTGGAGTTTTCTACTTGATGGTGCAACTTTCTTTGATTATTTCTTTGTTTTCTTTATGATTTTAAGTAGCTATTAAATATTAATTGTCTTTATGGTTTTAATGATACTTTATTGATCTTAATGTTTTTAGTCAAATTTGTTTCAAGTTTTCTTTTCCTTAAATTAGCATGTAAGAAAGTTTCAAACGTTGTTCCAACTGCTATTTAAATACCCTCCCATGAGTTGTGGCTTAAAAGGGAATTGATTCGGTGCATCTTATCTCGGTGCATCTCATTCTAATGTTCGTCCATTTCTCATCCAACGGTTGATAACCACTTCTCTTAAGTCTAGACTAATATGCAATAAGCTTACTTCTATATGCCACTGGTTTTGCATTTGAGCAGGGGGGAAGTTTACATTCAAGAACGAAAAAGATATGGATTAATAAGTGATGAAGCCAAATAATGGGTAAGCTTTTTTAAACCCTTGTTAGTTGCCAGCTTGTGAAGCCAAATAACAAGTACTATAGGCTCAAATTGATCACTGGTTTGGTCAAATTTATTGTATTTTAATTTGGTAGATTAAAATTAAACAGAGCCTCTGTCTTTTTGGGACAAAGGTAAGGTGCTTTATATATCTTTCAAATCTATGGCATATATTGGTGCTTTCTATATCTTTTGCTAAAAATTTCTTGCAAGACCCTCCGAAAAAATTCTATTTTAAATACATTTTTCTATGGTTCTCTTGCATTTCTATTTAATTGCGGGTATTGATGCCATAATCTCTTAAGGTTTAAGTTCCTGAGGTGAAGAAAGAAGATGTCTAGTTCTTACTTCAAAGGATATGTGAAATAACAAAAGAAGATAGTAAGGGGGTGGAGAGGCTAGGACAACATGATGTGTCTACAATCTTCATGAACTCTATATAGTTTGTTAGGTGAAACCCTGTATAACCTGTTTGGTTTTGGTAGTCTCTAATCACAGGTTGTTTCTTTCATTCGATTAGGCCATCTGCATATTTTGCAGATTTTTTTGTTGTCTTTTGGGCTTGTTTTTAAGGGTACTTGGGTTTTGCAAGTTGGATGTCGCTATATACAGATGCAGTTGCATTCAAATGTTATTTTGAGGAATACAAATTGATGAAATTGTTGTTTGATGGGCATGCAATTATGGTATTGATAGTGTGCTTTAAAGGCCAAATGATCCTCCGATGATGGCTCAACTTGACTTTGACCGGGATGACTTGAGATTGAATGAATAATCCTCATGTTGCTTCTACGATTTCCATCGTGGTTCTCAGATTGTCCTTCGAAAGAAGAAAAAATGCACACCTTTTGCTTATGAAGCTTGGTATAAAGTAACAGTAGCTAATAAGAAATTGTCTTGGAGTGAATTGCAATTTTGGTCCCTGTGGTTATCTGATTTCTTTGAAAGAGGGACCTAAACTTCAGTATCTCAAGAAGTGGTCCCTCAGTTTTGGTATTTGCTCTGAAAGGAGGACCTGGTCACTAACTTCATCTAAAATCAGCGTTAAAGTCAGGGGCATTTTCGTCAAACCAGGTTTTCTATCTAATTTTACTATTCTTTTTCTTTTTCCTTGTTTATTGTAAAAAGGGTGAAATTATAGGGGTCAAGTTGTAATATTATATATATATATATATATATATAAACAAACACAAGGACCATCGTCCCCAATTCCCCATGAACACCGTAACCCAGGTCACCGGTTAGAAGCTGCCATGGAAGAACTGAAAGCAATGAAATCATCAGATTCCTTTTTCTGACTTTCCATCTTCATGTTTTCAATTTCTTCCATACCTTGTGCGATCAGGATGAACACGATGAGATTTGGATGTTTCCGGCGACCTTTTCCAGAAACCGGCGAAGGTGCGATTTTCCGGCGACGAACTCCACAATCTCAAAAATCACTAAAATGATCGTCTTTTTTGAATCTGAAAGTTGCAGCTTGCTCGAAATCAAGAAATATTGCATTATGTGGAACTAAATAGAAGGAAAGAAATAGGCATGGGTTGTTTCCCTTGCGCTGGGGGAGATTCTTCTACAAAAAGATCATCGAAAAACAAGAGAATCGAAAACAACAACAACAACATCCACAACGATCAATCAAACACCAAAGCTTCTGGTAAGTTCAACGGATTTGGTTCCTTTTCTTATGATTTTTTGATCATTCGAAGCTGTAAAAGATCTCCCATCAATTTATTAGGGGAAATTACACCAAATTATGCACATAAAACAATCGTTTATAATTTTCTTTCTTGGTTTCGAGATTGGGTTTTTGATTATTGCATGCCGCTTAATTCCTTTTGGGGATTTGCGTGTTCTAATGTTTAACCCTCTTTTGCGATTTTGAGTTACGAATTCTTAATTATTGATCTTCAATCGGGAAAGTCGTTGATCATGATGATTTTGTTGATTTCGTTGTAGTTAACTCTGGGTTGATAGAGAGATTGGATATAGCTTTTTTATGTGTAATTTTAAAATTATTGTTCTATCCACTGGGGCTCATTTGGGTTTAATTTTAATTGAAAATTTCTACCTCATTTCAATCGTCATCAGCGACCTCATCAGTTGATTAAAAACTTTTGATCTTAAACCTGTAATCGTTTAATCATCGATTCATTCTTTAAAAACCTCAGAATCCATATCAATTTCTACTTGAAAATCACCTTAATTCCTTCTTTAAAAACCCCTAATTTATCAAAAGGGAGATATCATATAACAATCACTGAAATTTCAAATTGAAAACAAAGAACCCATCAAAGATATCACGCACAAACACACTAAAACAGGCCCCTACAGGTCCCTACAGTGTTATGGGTTTTATAAAAGAGAAAGAGATGATAGAGAGAGAGCTTCCATGGTTTGGAGCTTTTTAGAGAATTTACAAAACAGGTCCCTACAGTGTTATGGGTTTTACAAACATAAGTAAAAGCAAGAAAATTTACAAAAGGAAGGACAAAACATGGATGGACGAAACTACCCCTGGCACTAACTGGACTTTTTAACGGGGTTATTGACCAGGGACTGGATTTGGAGCAAAATTCGAAACTGGGGGACCACTTCTTGAGATATTGAAGTTTAGGTCCCTCTTTCAAAGAAATACTATAACCACAGGGACCAAGATTGCAATTCACTCAATTGTCTTGTTGTATATCATTGGTATAAAGTAACAGTAGCTAATAAGAAACTGTCTTGCTTTTGAATTGCAACTGAGATGAACACGATATTCTTTATTTGATGGTGGTTATTGAAAGGGACTCTTAACAATTTTTTTTAAAA
Source organism: Saussurea involucrata (assembly GCA_033807775.1). Taxonomy (NCBI): domain Eukaryota; kingdom Viridiplantae; phylum Streptophyta; class Magnoliopsida; order Asterales; family Asteraceae; genus Saussurea; species Saussurea involucrata. The sequence goes on along the minus strand of CM066320.1, from coordinate 189,436,614 downwards.
AGACAATTATATTAGGCCTCTTTTGATTTTTGAAGATAGGAGGTAATTAAATTAGATTATGTTGGTAATATAGATTGCTTAATATTGCTATGGTTACTTGTGGTACTTCATGTCAAAATAGGAGTAAACGGGTTTTGGTCTCAAATTGGTGATTGCATATTCATGTAAATGGGTATTCTAAGGGGTTATAAGAAGGTGAAATTTGGGAAATCAGGTTCGGAATTTGGTTTTAAAATGGTAAGAATCGTTTCCCTCACTTACGACTCCTTATCATTATCATTGCATCTAAGATCCTCGGTCTTTGCCATATTTATCCGCTAAGATAAATGACCCGATAAGCAATTACCGGGTAATAGTTTAGTAAACGGACCTTAAGTACAAATCCTACCATTCACTACTACAGAAATGCCTTTTTTAAACGCACTTTTTTAAACGGTTTTTAAAAAATTTCGAAAAAACCGTTTAAAAAGGTGGCCGTATTTTTTCAAGTACATTTTTAAACGGTTTTTGAGTTTGAAACCGTTTGAAAAAGTTACGGACTTTTTTATACGGTTGTTTACACAAAACCGTATAAAAAGACCGTATAAAATTCATAAGCCTTTTTATACGGTTTTTTGTAAACAACCGTATAAAAAGTCCGTTACTTTTTCAAACGGTTTTTCACTCAAACAACCGTTTAAAAAGGGTTTAAAATTGTAGGGTTTTCCTTATATAATTCTCAGCCGCCGTTTTTTTGTCTTATTGCCTCTCCATCTTCTTTTTTTTTACTTTTTACACACAAATTGAAGAGCCATTGAAAGCTATTAAATATTGCAAGGTATGTATTAACTAAATTCATTATTTTTAACCAATCAATATATTAATTATTAACACATGATGTTTTGATTTCATTTATCAACAAATCATATATTAATGGCGTTTTTTTATGTTTTTCTCAATAATGTTATCATATTCTATTATATACACACACACACACACACAATTGTATCAATTTATAATTAATATAAACGACTTAAAATGTTTAATTGTAGGACGACGTCTTGATCAAGAGATATACGATTATACGTAAAGGTGTACGACGACTATTACGCCGTGGATCTTTTTTTGTAAGGTACGTTAATTTTTTCTTTACTTTACATTCTTTTCATATTTTTTGCCAACTATTATTAAGTGTAAATAGAATTATAGAAACATGCATGCATACATTTATTATACAAGTTCATATGCCTTTAGGTCACCCGTCCGAAATTGATCTAATAGAGATTAATTTCGGATAGTCCCCAGTTTGGGACTGCTTTTTGAATACTTTGTCTCATTTAGGATGTGAATGGCTATAACAGATTGATTATTTAAGGAAAATTCGATAGACATTTCCCTTTGCTCCTACGAACATGTGCTTTGATTATACACATATTTGGGGAGTTAAGGGGAAATGTTGTCGAATTTTTTCTTAAAAATCAAATTGTTATAGACATTCACATGTGAGACAAAGTATTCAAAAAGTGGGTTAGGATGGCCACCTACTGCCTTTTGTTCTCTACTCATGTCATGCATGCATTACTTAATAATTTATTTTTAAAATTACAGATGTACCGCATTGATTGGATGTACGAAATACCACGTGCTACATAAGAATATTTAGCCGGTCTCGGTGAATTTATGGAAGCTGCTAAGAACTACCAGTTGAATAGCGGAGAGAGTGGAATTTGGTGTCCTTGTCGAAAATGTAGAATTTTTTTGAAACATAGTGATCATAATGTAGTTCAAGAACACCTAGTTTGTCATGGGTTTATGCAACGGTACACTCGTTGGATACGACATGGAGAGGATTTTGATGAGTGTAATCAGGGGGTTGATCATGATTGTAATGACGATAATAATAACTATGAATCAGACAATGAAATATGTGATAATGTTGATCAAATGTTACATGATGTGGAGGGTGATATTGATGATAAGGATTATGATAAATTTGAACAATTGTTTGTCGACGTTGAAAAACCATTATATGTTGGGTGTGCAAAGTTTACCAAACTTTCAGCTGTGTTGAAACTATTTAACTTAAAAGCAAACAATGGTTGGAGCGATAAAAGTTTCACAAGCTTACTAGAACTTTTGCATGAAATGCTTCCAGAGGAAAATGAGTTACCAGTTTCACTATACCAAGCCAAAAAACTGATGTGTCCAATGGGTTTGGAAATAGAAAGAATACATGCATGCCCGAATGATTGTATGTTATACAGGAATGAGTATGTTGACCTACACGAGTGTCCTATATGTGGTACGTCGAGGTATAAACGGAAAAACCAAATGGAAGAAAATAGTGATGTGAAACGTAAGGTTGTCCCGCCTGCAAAACTGTTGTGGTATTTGCCTATCGTTCCAAGATTGAAACGATTATTTGCAAGCGTCAAGGATGCGAAGTTGTTGCGTTGGCATGCTGAAGAGCGTAAAATAGATGGTAAAATTAGACATGTGGCGGATTCTCCTCAATGGAGAAATATTGATCGCATTTTTGAAGAGTTTAGAAAAGAATGTAGAAATATTCGGTTGGGACTTAGTTCAGACGGAATTAATCCATTCGGAAACATGAGTAGCCGTCATAGCACTTGGCCGGTACTTCTTTCCATTTACAATCTTCCACCCTGGTTATGCATGAAACGCAAATACATTATGATGTCATTGCTAATTCAGGGTCCCAAACAACCCGGTAATGACATTGATGTGTATTTGGCTCCGCTAATTGATGATTTGAAAGAATTGTGGAGTCCAGGTGTTGAAGTGTATGATGCATATGGGAAAGAACGTTTCCTACTACGAGCCATGATTTTTTGCACCATAAATGATTTTCCGGCTTATGGGAATTTGTCGGGATACAACACCAAAGGAGAAAAAACATGTCCTGTATGTGAAGATGACACATATGTTCTAAGGTTGAGGAATTGTGGAAAACATGTGTACATGGGCCATCGAAGGTATCTTCCAAAGAACCGCCACTATCGCAAACTAAAGTCATTGTTTGATGGGAAAACTGAGCATCGAGTAGCAAAACAACCATTAAAGTTTTGGTAGAGTTGGTTATGAACGGATGTGAGGGGTTTGAACTACCTGTGCCTTTGTCGAACGCGGGTATTGAAACATTAGGTCAAGCTCGTGGCTACTTCATCCAATGGGAGCAAGAAAATGTGATCTTGCAACAGGTACATATATGTTTTAATTTTCAAGTTAAATTGCAATAATATTTTTTATCCGTACACATCATAATTGTTGGCATTATCATTTTTTTCTTAATAGGCTCCCACCACTAATACAAATGTCCCTGCTCGTGAAATGATGCCAGCAAAGAGTGCACCCATTCCCCTTCCAGTCAAGTCAATCCAAGTGCCATCAACGAGTGAGATTTTTCCCCATCAGGTATACACTCAAACTTTGACTATATATATGCATAACCCCCTTGATGGTATAAGATACTTTGTTAAATGTATTATTAATGTAGGTACAAAAAGAGGACGAAGCCCATTCAAAGAGAGTAGTCATTGGAACCGAGTCCCAGAAAAACAAACAAGTGGCTAAAAAGTTGAAGCTCTTGCCTAAAGAAATACGAGATCGGCCGACTGTGATGAAAGACTTGTATAGACGGCTACGTTCCAATGTAGAATGGGTGAAGAATGGGGTTACATTTGAGGTCAATGCAGGGGTCTTTGGCCCTACGAGTATCTCTATAGCGGCTGATTATCGTGACTTGGAGTTATTAATAACGAAGGGGTGGCTTGATCAAAGCATTATAACATGGTTCATGGCGTAAGTTATTACTTATATATGTTTACTTATTATTGTGTCTATAAATATATTGGATTCAAAGATGTCGGAAGGAAAGACATCGGAAACTTATCGGATCAAAGGGATGATGGAAATGTAAGTAATGTATTACATTGATATAAAATTGACGTTTATTTTTATTGTTAATTAATTATTGATACAAAGTTATTTATTGTTTCTTTTTAGGGCGATTACAAAGTATAATCAATGTGAAAGGTCTTGTCATGCCGTAATTTCCGCTCCTGTCACTTGGAAATTAAACATGGTAGAATTCACATATCCCGACAATCTATTTCATACTTTAGTTTTTCTAATTATTACATCTCCTTATAATTTAGTGTAATCAACAAAAGGAGGATTGAGAATGTGGATATTATGTCATCAAGCAAATGTTCCAATATGCAATGTACGAGCAGTATCATTCCCCTCACAAGGTACTTATTTGTTAAATTTCAGTCATTTATATGTTGTACAAAACACTTTTTTAGATTACCCATCTTTTATAAATTTTTGTATAGGACATATGGACGACCACCGCTTCTTTTTCTATTGAACAAATAGATCAGATAGCTTGTCACGTGGCCAAATCATTTAGTTTAAACCGTATGAAGGACGGTAAAATGTGGTAAGGTATGTGTCTTATGCACTTCACTACAAGTGGTCGATGTATTTATGTGTATAAATAACATAGTTATTCATGTTGTTATGTATTTGCAATATAAACTCCTATTATATGTTCATAAAACGTGGAGTTCTTATATATAGAGCCCTTATTTGTTTTCAGGATAAGAGATCGATGAATTGAAGTGCACGAAAGAATATTGAGCTAGTTCTAGAAAGAAAGTCATGTTGGATGTAACAAACAATTGAGAGGTAGAATATTGTTGATGATGTCTTTGAAGAAATAAGTTTGTAGATATTTTTGTAATGACTTTTGGTTTATATATACTATATTGATGAAGAAATTTAATGGATATGGTAGTTTTAATGTCCATTGACTTTTAATAGAATTTGGAGTTCTATATGTGAATGGATGAAAAAAGTTTGTGCATTTGGTATGTAATGGCATTTTAAGTATAAATATATATATATATATATATATACACGTATATATAGTACATATTTTTACACGGTTTTAAGAAATGCAAAAAAACGGTGTAAAATTGTAAACCTTTTTACACGGTTTTTAAAAAAAATCCGTTTAAAATGTATACCTTTTTACACGGTTCTTTTAGCATTACCATGTAAAATTATACACATTTTACACGGTTGTTTTTCAAAACCGTTTAAAAAGGATTGCATTTTACACGGTTTTTTTTGGCTTTTTTAAACGGTTTAAGAACCGTGTAAAAATGTGACTTTTTTACACGGTTCCAAAACCGTGTAAAAAATGCCCTGACTTTTTCAAACGGTGCCCTTTCAAACGGTTGTAATCCGCTTAAAAATGTCAAAAAACCGTTTAAAATACTTATTTCTGTAGTAGTGATTGTAATTTCTTAAAATCACCTCTAGCAAAACTATCAAAACTTCAAAATCGTTTACATTTATGACTCCCGCCGCATTGTACGGATACACAACTAGTATATATATATATATATATATATATATATGTGTGTGTGTGTGGGTGTGTGGGTGGGTGTGGGTGTGGGTGGGTGGGTGGGTGGGTGGGTTACGTTAGCACTTTTAAACTAAAGACTTTTTAGATATATGACAAAAATAAAAATATAATAATTAAATTGCATGCATACGTACCTTTTCGTATGCAATTTACTCTTTACATATGTTGATAACTTAGGGGCCGTTTACAAAATGCTTACCCGGGTAAGTGCTTACCAAGTCACATTAGCTTACCGGGTGAATATGGCAAGAACTAAGAATCTTACCCGGTAAGAGCGGAAGTAAGGACCGAGAGTCTTACCTGGTAAGTGAGTGTGATGGCTCTTACCACGGTTAGCGCTTACCGGCTAAATTGTTGCATACGATGCCATTTTTGTGGACTAAAATCTTACCCGTAAAGTAAGTGATGATGTTGAATTTTACCGGTAAACACTTATCCGGGTAAGTGATTAGGTAAACGACCCCTTAGTTGGCACACATGTCTTTGGTCTTCTCCTAAAGTCTAAACAATAAAAAGGACCCACTAAGTCCCAAACTACCCTCACCTAATTTCAATGCTTGTCTTCATAAGTAGATGTATAGACAAGGACAGTTTGGACAATAACTTTGGCGTTCGAGCAACTTCATGTTCATCTCCATTATAGGGTTCCAAAACAACTGAGAATTAATCTTGAACATATATACTTGATTTGGTGACTTATGTAATTAATTCAATTCGATTAAGCTAAAGGTTTAGTAGGGTTCATCATTTGTTGGTTTAAGTTTTCCACACCTTGAGTCCCTCTCTATCTCCATTGGTGTATATATATATATAGAATTATAGCACTTTGATTCCTTCTTCTTTACATTGTTACCTAATTCAACTTTATCGATTTGAGCTGAGCATGACCCTACGCCTAAAATAGTAGTTGGAAATTAATAATGTCTAACAAACACTGATTTTAGGTCCTTATTTTGTGCAATTTTGGTATCACCGGATTCCTTTTTCACAAATGAAAACAATAATATAGAAATTGTTATATCTCAATCATAAGTTAAATGATGCATCTAAATGACATGATTAAGAAGAATGTCGGGTTATTATTTTGTGTGATTTTGGTATCACTGGATTCATCTTAGTGACATTGTTTTGATGGTAACAAATTTATACCACATTCACCATGTTAATCCAAAAATGGTTTTTTAACCGTAGGTATCCGGATTAGCTTGCACACAATTCGACTAATCCCAGAGGTCCTAAAGAATAGGAAAAATCCTCAATGGCCTTGCGGAGGCCGGTGACATTTGAGGAAAAACCAAAAATGGTTGTTGAAGTGTATTTTCATGGTTAATCTCCAAAACGCATAAGAAATACGATATAATTTACTTTTTCCATATAGTGTACACTTTTGGGATCATAAATTACTCCTTGATGGTCCTCTCCAAAAATGGCAAACTTGCATCAAATTGATCTTAACTCGGTATAAAGACAACTCTAAAAACTATTGTTATAATGAATATAAAGTGATGATCATAATTAATGAACTTAATCATCTTCCATATATATTACAATAATTATTAATGAATGATAATAATTACCATAAATATATCTGTTGTTGCCTAATATAGTGGTTTGCAAAGTTTGTACAAACTGTTTGGTTTGCAAAAGAAACGCACCCTATATATATATATATATATTATTTGGAAATCTAACATTTATCCACGTTTTGAGTAAGTTTTGAATTTAAGTTCATTTTTTGGGAAATGCTTTATATGAGAGCTTTCGTCACATCTTTTTCGTTTAATGAATTATTCAATCATGATGAAAACTCTTGATGAAATTGTTTCATATATTTGTGTTTTTTTATGTAGTTTCATATATTTTTTTTTCATTCCTATGAAACTTGATGAATTTTTTTCGTTTTACATAAAAAACACAAATATATGAAACAATTTCATTAAGAAATGAATGATATGAAACATTTTTTACCAAAATAAACAATTTCATAAAATAATTTCTTCAAGAAACCTATGAAATCCAAAAGTTTACAAGTTTACACACATTTAATGGTTTACAATTTATTATCCCTCTATATATATATATATATAGAGAGAGAGAGAGAGAGAGGCTAATTATTTGAGAATTCATTAAATATTGAGAACCGTGATATCAGTGCATCATGTGTTATTTTATATGAGTTTTTTTCATATAAAACTCGGATTTGGAATAATGAGTAACGTATATTTGTTTTATAAACGTGTATGTTTGTATATGTTTCACACTTTGAGCCTTTTTGACATGTATGTGAAACAAAAGTTACACGTAGTTCTTTTTACATTGTGAACCAAATATATATGAAACAAACATTATGAAACAAATATATGTTAGTCAACTAATAAAACACTAGCCTTGATGGAAAAGAATCATGTGTAACAATACTTTAAGGTAAAAGTTTTTACAATTATTACAATATATGATGCTCTCATTTGATTACGGTAATACTATATATATATATATATAGAGAGAGAGAGAGAGAGAGTAAAGATTAAATGATAACATATTCAAAAGAAAATAAAAAACAGTCAATTACATCTAAAAATCCCATGTGATTTTATATACGATTACAAAACACGGTCAATGCTGAGCAGGCGACTTGGCCTGCAACCTCATGACGTCGTGGCCAAAGTCAAGTTAACCACATGTGATTTTACACACACTTTTAGTTCAAATCACATATGATTCAACTGTTCACGTGTTCTTTTATTTGGTTATTGTTCTAGTATGAATCTGACGCACATCTCTATATATAGAATCCATGTTATTATCCGATATATTAATTGAGTGTTTCTAATTACACGGTTCACGTAACATTTTCATTTAAAACAAGTGAAATAAATGTTTAGTAACATTACACCTTTGATTTGTCATACAAATATTTTATTATATCACTTTATTCAAACATGTTTTTAATTTAAAAAAAAAAATAAGAATCTGAATTAAATACTTTATCTTAAAGAAAATATCAATAAGGTTCTAGAGTAATTAACACTTGTCTTTAATTCCTAATAAAGTCTTGTGGGCATGACCCACACCACAATTGCGCCTTTCCAATTCTAACTCACCTTTGACTTCCAAAGCAATCGTCTACGTTTACTCCTTTCTATTTCCCATTTATAAATACGCTAATTGTGGAGGCTAAATCATCCTCTTCGTTATTCGTTAATATCAAGTTGTCATGGAAGGCGAAGAAGAAATCGAGCTCATTATCGCCAAATTATCTGGCACTGCGGTTTTAATACTCACTAACAAATCCAATATTTTCATCATTGTTGTTGCCGTCCTCATCCTCTGTCGCATCATCAAAAGTATCCACCACCATCATCAATTCCCTATCTTCACTGCTAAACGTAACGCAACTGCCACCACCAAACAACTATATTGTGCGGTGTGCCTTCACGACGTGGATGGAGGGCAACGCTACCGGCGGCTGCCGCAATGCTGCCACTGCTTCCATGTCAATTGCATTGACACGTGGCTTCAATCGCGATCCACGTGTCCTTTATGTCGAAATCAGGTCCCGCTTCATCTTCTTCCTCGGAAAAAGAAAGAACATGGTTTTTTATATGTGTTTGTTTACTTCTCCATAAAAGCTATTCGAAAGAGGATTGAATACAATTTTAATAAGATGATGTTGTTTGAGGCTAATGTAGTGTAACAAAAGTCTCACGTTGGTTTTCAAACTTAGAAAGAAAAAAAACGTTTAGATTGGGCCGTCAAGTTATGTAATCACATATATATATATATATAGGGGTGGTATTTTTTGCAAACCAGTGTATTTGTACAAACTCGTACAAACCAAAAAATATATATATATATATTCATGAAGCCAAATTTACAAAATCATAAAGCTAGGTATGGTTTGTACGAGTTTGTACAAATACACTGGTTTGCAAAAGATACTCAGCCTATATATATATATATATATATATATATATATATATATATATATATATATATATATATATATATATATATGGGAGGTTTCTTTTACAAACCAATGCATTTGTAGAAACTTTGCAAACCATCTCCTAGCCAATCATTTTTAAGAAACTAATTAAAATTAATAAATTTAATTAACAATTCCGCAGGGGCATTATAGTCAATTTATAATTACATTTTTTATTTATTTATTTAGTGTATCACGTTAATCATGGCAATTTACTTAATTGTAGGGATTTAGTTAATATTCATATTAATGAATGTAAACCTTCATTTTTTAAGCTTATTCTTGTTCTAGTTTACTTTCTGCAAATCATAACATCGCTGGGATAAATTGGACTGAATCAAAAAATTCTGAATCAAAAAAATGGACGAGCAGTCTTCATTGAACGAGATATATGTCAAAGATTAATGAAATTTTGATGAATTACAGAATCATGAATACTAAACAGAATCATGATTTGTTACTGTAAAGCACATTCATCAAAATTTCAAAACAAAAATCATATTCACTGTAAAGCACATATTCATAATACCAAAACAAAACAACCAATTTATGATTCAGTTCATGGATACCAAAACAAAACAACCAACACATTAAAGTTAAATGGATGATCAAAAATTTGTGATAACTATGGATTCAGCACAAAAATTTTGTGATAACCAAAATCATGAATGAACCCAGATACATCATGAAACCAAAATCAGAAAACTTAAAATCATGATTCTGAAATCATGAATATCTTGAAACCCAAAAACATGAATATCTTGAAACCAAAATCAGTAAACCCTAAACCCAAAATCCGTATATCTTGAAACCCAAAAACATGAAATCTAAAGCCGTACTTTTTCCGGTCAAATCGTTGAAGACAATCTCTCCGGTGGTGGTGGTGCGTTTGATACTGTGGCGGCGGTGCTGAATCTAGCGGTGGTGGTGGTGGTGCTTGTGGTGGACGGTGGTGGTGGTGGTGGTGACTGTGGTGGACAGCGGCGGTGGTGGTGGTGCTTGTGGTGGACAACGGCGGTGGTCGTGGTGCTTGTGGTGGACAGCGGCGGTGGTCGTGGTGCCTGTTGCCGGCGGCGGTAGAATCTAGAGGTGCTGAATCTAGCGGTGGTGGTGGTGCCTGTGGTGGACAGCGGCGGTGGTGGTGGTGACTGTGGTGGACAGCGGCGGTGGTGGTGGTGCTTGTGGTGGACAGCGGCGGTGGTGGTGGTGGTGCCTGTTGCCGGCGGCGGTAGAGAAGAGAGAGATTGCTTCTTGGGGTTGGGGATGATTTTGGTAGAGAAGAGAGTGAGAGAAATCATAAATGGCCCGTGATTTATGGAGAGAGAGAGAGAAAGAGAACACTTTACTAAAATGAATTGAAGAGTTTTTTGACCAATATACCCTTGCACACGGGGTTTTGTTACAAAATAAATTCATTAATCATCACTAATTACCATAATTGCCACTGGATGAATCTAGACCATTGATCAAATTAATGGATGGTGATTAAGGTGGTTCTAGAGTTTCTAACAATGCAATGGTTTGCAAAAAATACCACCCCTATATATATATATATATAGGGAAGGGTTCAATTGAGAAGTCTAAATATTTTGAGAAATAGAGAAGTGATCATATCCATTGGATTAAATAATCCACGGTCAAGAAATTCGCGTTACACCTGAGAAATAGAGAAGTTATGTAATCATATATATATATAGAGAGAGAGGAAGGATAATTTGAAACCCTTTCAAAGGTTGAAACCCTTGAAACCTTAATCTAAGCCCTTCATCTAATCTGCTTATTAATTAATTTTATACTTAATTTAATCACAGTTAAGGGTAATTACGTCAATGTATAAATCACAAATTTTTTAATCAAATTATAATTTAATGATTTGAGTAAATCATCCCTTAAATTATGGGATAATGGATCAATCCAAAGATGGTAACCGTATTTTTATTATGAAACATTATTTTTTTTCATTCCATCATAACTGTGTTGTTCTTGATAATAAATACTGGTTTTAATTTTTTTTGTTCAATTCTACCCACCAAAAAGTATGGAAAATTCAGCGGAGAAAGAAGCAGACGGATTGAAAAGTTGTAATGAATTAGAAATCATCGAGAATGTTGCAGTTAACAATGTTGATGATGAAGACCCGTCTTTGAGTTCACTTCTAGGCGCAAACGAAAAAGGAGATCTCGTTTTTGATTCGTTAAGTGGATGTTTTAGTCCTGTTCCAGAGGATGAATCTTTAAATGATGATTCGGCAATTGCAGTTAACCTATCGGGGAATAACGTTGATGATGTTGATTTAGGTAAAGGTTATTACTTATTAATGTTGTTTCTGCATAGTTTATATTAATGCAATATGAATGATGTTGTTTTTCTATGTTGTTTGTCGTAGTTAATCTAGTTTATCAATATGATTAGCTGTGAGTATCTTCCTTATTGTCTATTAATTAGTAATGGTTTTCCAGAATTAAAGCATTTGTGTTGTTGATTTTAATATGCTTTTTATAAAATAATGTATGCTGTTGGTTTTAGTTTATATAAATTCAATATGATTAGGTGTTCGAAGCTTCATTATAGTGTATTAATTAGTATTGTTTTCCCAGAATCAAAGTATTTGGCTGTTGGTGTTATCATGTTTTTATGAAATCTTGATATATCATGATTTTTTATTTTGTTGTTTTAGTTGAGAAAGAGGACAAGATTGAAGAATCACCCGGTGGGACCAAGTACTATACACCTCGTGTATCCGAGGCTGTGCATATTAGAGTTAGGGATTTCTTTGCTACAATCGATCTGGCCGAAAAAGCGCACAGGAGATACGCTGAGGAGGCGGGTTTTGATGTTCGCCTGGCCAATTTTATGCATGTAATCATGTCCATGGATTTGTACCGATTATATTAAATTTCAAGGAGCTTAAGGTGAAACATGAGAACGCCGTTGAAGACGCGCACTACTACAATCATGCTCAAACCTTGAGTTATCGCTACAAATGCATACAGGATACTGGTGCATGTGATGGTATTCGTCAGTTCCCGTACCCGTTCGATGACTGATTATGTCAAATAAACTATATTGTATAAGGTTTGATGTGGTCATATAAATATTTTAGCAACATATGGATGGTTGGTAATCAGTGGTATTTGGGTTTTTTTTGTGTGTTAAATATCCATCCTGGGTATGGTATTTTGGTTAAATGATTAGGGGATGGGTTGCTTCATTTTGATGTTAATGTACCACCAGGTTTGTGAATTATATTTGAAATTGAAGTTTCTTGTGTTGTAAACAGGTATTTAATGATTATGCTATTAAACAATCCAAACCAGTAATTCCCTTAATGTAGTTTATCAATGTAACGTCCCAATTTTCATAACAAGAATTTATCTAGAATATAGCATTCAGATTACATTATTATCTTGTTCATAAACATTCTTTTCACTAAGCTAAGCAAAATTTGACAGCGGAAGTCTAAAATCCACAGCCGAGAGCTACATCTATAGTCATTAGAATCCAAAACTCTGGAGTCGCTCTAGTCTCCAAATCCTCCTTGAGTCACTCCTAGTTCTTACTAGAAGAACCCATAGCGCGCTTACCTGAAAATGGTTTAGTTTTTGAAAAGCGAGGGTTAGACCAAAAGGTCTAGTGAATTCCCTCCATAAACATTTATCACAGTAAAAAGATCAATTCATAAAGAAAATACTTTCACGTCTTTCTCATAACATCATCCAAGGTTAAACACGGGGTTCAGGGAACTGCATAAGCTACTCCGATCGGGGCCTAACAGACACCCTCTCGTCTACGCCGGAATCCAAATGGACTCCCCGTTCCTTCATGTAGGAGAAAACAAATTCCAACCTACAAGCTAACCTCCATATGCCCAAGGAATCAGAGATCCCAAGGTACCCCGTCCCCACCGTGCAACCGACTCCACATAACATACACATACGTTGAAACCATATTCATGAAAACATAAAACATCTTTCGTGTTGTGGGTAAACAGGTAAATCATGGAAGCATGCATAATCTTTATAAATCAATTCATGCTCGATAAAGAAACCATATTCAGTAAAAATGGTACGTCATAAAAAGGAGTGAGAGAACTCACCTTTGATTATCGTAGAACGCACTTCTTAAACTCTTCCCAGCTAAACCAATCGAACACCTAAGGGCAATAGATCCTCATCAGATAAAACGACTCAACCTACTGTCCATCACATGGTTTCCGGGTACTGACTTGTCCGGATACCACACTTGTCCGGATACTACACTTGTCCGGATACTACACTTGTCCGGATACCATACTAGTCTGGATACCATACTAGTCCGGATACCTTACTAGTCCGGATACCATACTAGTCCAGATACCATACTAGTCCGGATACCACCATGGAGCTTTACCCGGACACTAGCATCTGTATCCGGAAACCACCATATCATCAAGAACTGAAGGTGTCCGGATACGACTGCTGTCCGAAAATAAATTTCTTAAAAGTGATTTCTAACCCGATTTTAGCCATTTGCTTGATTAGATAACCATAAGGGTTCATCCACCAACCCCAAACACCCAATTAATCCCACTTTAATCTCTTAAAAACGATTCCAAATGACAAAACCCATAAAACTTAATTTTCAAGGAATATGGTGAAACTCAAGAAATCATCAACATCGGTCCTAAGGATTCATAACAATAAGAAGGAGGAGCATTATCCTAATCAGATGAACGAATTAGGATGTAATACCTTTGCAGATTTTAGCTTGATTCTTCCTTTCTCTCTTTCTTTCTTCCTTAGCCGCCAACACCAAGAGCACTCCCACAATTACTGATTTCAGCAAATGGAGGCTGCCCTAGGGATTAGAGTCTTTATATACACTTCAAAATTTTACACTCTAGTCCCTCAAGTTTTTTTTTTGGGTAGGGTTCCTGGGCCTTCGGCCCAGTACATCCCTGGCAAACACACCGACCGCGAAGTAATGCAGCCCTGAGATAATCCCCAGTGGCCACAAGTGCTGCATGTGGGACTCGAACCCGGGCAAGCGCTATGAACTCCCCAAGTTAACTTTCATTTATTCCACTTTGACCACTAACTCTAAAACCCACTAGAATTTGGGTTGTTACAACACTCCCCCCTTAAAAGAATTCCGTCCCCGGAATTTCTCATTGGAAAAGATGCGGGTATCTTGCCCACATCAAAACTGACACTTCCCAAAGTAAAGCTATAACTGACTCAGTCAACCATCTCATCAAACTCGAAACATGGAACCTTGGGTGCATTTCCTTCAGTTCTTACGGTACTCTAACTCGTAGGCTACTGTTCCTACTCGGTCGATCTTGACTACAGAAGATTTACTAAGGCTTCTCATGCATCAACACTTCCTTTAAGGAGGAACTTGGCTAAATCCTCTGCCACAACACGAGATTCATTTACTAAGAGACGGACACACACTTGACCGCTTGACACAAATCCAAACCTGAACGTCCCGACAACTCACAACCCAGAGTTCCTTCATCGAAATACAAGCAATCCTAGATTACTTCTCCTAATCAACAATCGACTATGCGAATAACATTTCCCTTTCTCGGACCACCTCGACCACAGTTCGTCAACCATTTCTTACATCCTCACCACTTCATCACTCCATCCTTGTACGTAACCCAGGGTAGGAACCTTCAAACCTAACGTTGAGGTGTTCCCCTACTCGAATTAAACTTATCCTGAAACACATCAAATCCTCGCTGATTGCCACGTTCGTTCGATCATAAAACATAACTCCGGTTACCCTCACCCTACTGGGAGGAATAACCATGGTCACACCATACTATTCTCACTAGCTTAAACACTGCACGACCAAATCGTCTACACCTTTCTCACAAAGTCACTAACTTAACTCATTTAGTTGTCTCGTCCACTTCTTCCCTGCACAAAAACTTACAAAATTTCCTTCCTCAATATTCTTTCCAACGGTTCGCACACTAATCAAAGACAATCTACACAATACTGTACCTTTCGGCAATACTGTCAAGTTTACTACTTCCAACTTACTCACTTGCTCCGACATACTGTCTACACCTTCCCCACGTTAGCGTGGAGCACTTCTCACCAAACATTACTTGCCCCTCTCTCCCGACCTTTCCACATGTTGATATCGCTTTCTCATTCTTACATAACCAAACAGTTGCACCAAAATCTTATCTTAAGGCATTCAACCAAGCCGTCTTGAAACAAGACCAGTGTTCGACGTCGCTACACATTCTTTAATCTCCAACTTTTACCTTCTCAGACATTTCTATCACACAAAAGCAACAATCCACATTCTTTAAGGATTTCACATCTATCCCACCACATTTTGGCTAACACAACCCTCGTCCTCTTTAAACTTCCAATGACCCCAAAGTATGTTTCTTAGTAACGTCCCCTATTCACTCTAATAATCCACCCCCTTGGATTCCCTATTACAAACGGATCTATTAATTCAGGAACACCCCGAAACTCGGGTTCCACAATTCTTTCGACTAACCACTATGATCATAAAATCAGACAGACATATATATATGTATCGTCATCCCGGCTTTCTTACTTTGATTTACCTTAAATAATTCTTTAACAATCAGTGTGTTAGTCTCAATAACACTTCCCCAAAAATTGTAACACCTTCTGTAATAACAAATGAACGTCATTACTTAACAAATCTATAAAATTTAAATCAACCAACCAAAGGCTTATACCTCTATCATGACAATTCAAATCAACTAACGATCATACTACTACTCTGACCCACAATCATCATCACGTCATTCCTTAAACATAACCAAAATTTCCAACTATTCCTAGGATCATTCCCTCAAGCATAAGGAACAATTTTCATTCTTTAGCGATGTCTCATCTACTATACTACAGCTTGACTAATCTATTCATCATCTTCTTTAAACTTACTCTGCCTTCAAGAATATACTTAACAACATACGTAACCACAAAGCTTGGTCTCACAGCTGGGCAATCCCCCAATTCTGCCCCGACATTCCATTCCGATAACAGTCAAAATACACACCTACTTACAACCCACGTACTTCAACAACTGGGATTGCAAAACGTACACTCTATCCGAAATCCCAAAAGGACTTCCTTCTAATCCTTCATCTTTCTAACATCGCCTTACTACATCACCGGCTGACACAGATATCTTGGCAATTGACGCTACTATTCATTCGTACATTCACCACTCCTATTATCACACCACCGACCAAGTCTCTCATGGTCATTCTTACACCATTCACACTTTCCTTCATATTCTCCCGTATACTACAATCGAGTCTGTCTCGCTACTTAGTTCTCTCCCAACTTGTTGAACTATGACTCACGAGTTCACACTTAGCTCAAACACAAACATCCTAACTAGCTCTTTTATGACCCGAGTCCTTTCTTAGACACGACACATTTTCTTACAGACTGGCATAGTCTACACTCACTCCGCCTGTGTTACACACCTTGTCCTTCTACGGACCCTCCTCACCTCGTAAATAGAACGCCTATTCAACAACAACAGTCTTTTACTAATTTAACACCTCTACAAGATAATCTATCAACTTACACTCGTCTGGTTTGAGTCTTCGGCCTCGGCCAACATACACCGTTGCCGACTTCAACAACAAAAGACAACTCTTAACTACTTCCTTAACCTATCCTTTAACATGAGTTCCTTACGGGACCTATTCCTCCCTACACATCATAGTTAACTTTATAATCTGTCGCCCCCATTTTGAAACTTACTCATGTAACATCAATATTACAAGCTCCCTTCGAATCTCATGACCCACATCGTGGACCTTTCATTCCTGCCTTGCAGCACTACTCATAAAGAGTTGCTAAAAACCAATACCTTGATGACTCCTAGTCCTTCCTCCGGGCACCATCGCCCCTCGGCAACTGTGTTCTCAGTCATCGAGCAAAGGTACAGACCCTCATACACCTGACACTAAAATCCATTCCCGACTCTTCCAAGGTCCAACTCTCCTCTTAAACACATATACCAAAGCTACATACGTTCTCCCCTGACTTGACCAACGCCTCTCTGCTCTCGGGGTTCTTCCTTAGCTTAAGACGTAATACTCTACGACCTAGTGGGTTCATAGCCCTCATTCATAACAATACAGTAAATAATTCCTTCAACCCGTTTTATCATTTTAAATAAACAACATTTAGAAACTACTCCGGTACCCGTGACCCCATCACTCTTATAACTTCAAAACCCTGCACAACGATTCGAGAATCGTTGGCATGCATCTTCCCGTGAACCTCAATCTTTCTCAATCCGAGCAATGTTATTACGATAGTAATATATTTCATGAAAAATCTTTTCGTATGAGGCAATTCTGAAAGAGTTACCGACACAAAGTAAACCAGTCGGTTCTCACACTCAATTGTATGATATCGAAAGGTCAATAAGCATTTGGTTGTAAAAGTTTTGCTGGCAAATGTTTTTCTTAACCTTTTTGTAACAATTTAACTTATCATTAAAAGTGTGGAATACTTTGCAAATCGTTAAGCCCAAAATTTCAATGTGCGACGTAACTGAAATCGCTTTTTCTTTAAACGTGTACTCGTACAAGCTGACTCGTTTTGTTTAAAGTTGGCAGTTATGTTTTTATTTTTAAATCGTGAAAATTTCATGTTACATAAAAGAACGCTATGCATGAGACTCTATTTGCAATAGAAGGCTACTCACTCAACAAGGTCAACCGCTTACTCACGCAGCTTATCCTTGATACTCCACTTACGACCAAGGGTCGCCCCCCCTCGATCAAGCACTAACTTGATGTACATGTGTTCCACATCTCACTTACTCAACCATTTCACACTACTTTCACTTTGATCGACTATCTCGCCTTCTACTTCTACATGCTTTTAATTCACTATAAGTATCTTATTCCATTTATTCTGCCAATGAAAAGCTCGGCTAAAAGTCAGGGCTCCATTGATACTTTCAAGGTTTTGACATTGTTCTATCTTACCATCCCAACTGATCTATCCCATGATTTCCATAACTAGGACTCACCCGAAATTGGAGTCTTACTCAAACTCAAACATTCATCCTCTCTGAATCCATGAAGAGCTACCTCTAGACGACTCATAACATTCTTTACAACGTTTCTTCTCTACGATGTATACATACACCACATCATAGTGACTCTTACACGAAACTTCCCCAAGCAATGGAGCTCGGTCTATCCCTCAGGGATCTTGCTGACCTATTCCTCAGCGTTCTCCCAGCCACAGCGCTAAACTGAAAGAAACCGATAGTTAATCCTTGCTAGACGCGACACAACAAATTGCTATAAGTAAGGTATTGTAAGCACGCACATGTACCTGTAAGTTCGTAATCCCACTGGCCAGGTGTAATTCCAAACTTACCTTACACGTTTGTCCTTGGCACCTTATTCCTAAGCGCATTTATAGTGATCGTTCCTAGAGGCAATCTTATGTCTCAGATGTGTTCCTCATCTTACAGTTTAAGTTTAGGCCCGAATGGTCACCTAAATCCCTTAAACCTGGCTCTGATACCATTTGTAACGTCCCAATTTTCATAACAAGAATTTATCTCGAATATAGCATTCAGATTACATTATTATCTTGTTCATAAACATTCTTTTCACTAAGCTAAGCAAAATTTGACAGCGGAAGTCTAAAATCGACAGCCGAGAGCTACATCTATAGTCATTAGAATCCAAAACTCTGGAGTCGCTCTAGTCTCCAAATCCTCCTTGAGTCACTCCTAGTTCTTACTAGAAGAACCATAGCGCGCTTACCTGAAAATGGTTTAGTTTTTGAAAAGCGAGGGTTAGACCAAAAGGTCTAGTGAATTCCCTCCATAAACATTTATCACAGTAAAAAGATCATTTCATAAAGAAAATACTTTCACGTCTTTCTCATAACATCATCCAAGGTTAAACACGGGGTTCAGGGAACTGCATAAGCTACTCCGATCGGGGCCTAACAGACACCCTCTCGTCTACGCCGGAATCCAAATGGACTCCCCGTTCCTTCATGTAGGAGAAAACAAATTCCAACCTACAAGCTAACCTCCATATGCCCAAGGAATCAGAGATCCCAAGGTACCCCGTCCCCACCGTGCAACCGACTCCACATAACATACACATACGTTGAAACCATATTCATGAAAACATAAAACATCTTTCGTGTTGTGGGTAAACAGGTAAATCATGGAAGCATGCATAATCTTTATAAATCAATTCATGCTCGATAAAGAAACCATATTCAGTAAAAATGGTACGTCATAAAAAGGAGTGAGAGAACTCACCTTTGATTATCGTAGAACGCACTTCTTAAACTCTTCCCAGCTAAACCAATCGAACACCTAAGGGCAATAGATCCTCATCAGATAAAACGGCTCAACCTAATGTCCAGCACATGGTTTCCGGGTACTGACTTGTCCGGATACCACACTTGTCCGGATACTACACTTGTCCGGATACTACACTTGTCCGGATACCATACTAGTCCGGATACCTTACTAGTCCGGATACCATACTAGTCCGGATACCATACTAGTCCGGATACCACCATGAAGCTTTACCCGGACACTAGCATCCGTATCCGGAAACCACCATATCATCAAGAACTGAAGATGTCCGGATACGACTGGTGTCCGAAAATAAATTTCTTAAAAGTGATTTCTAACCCGATTTAGCCATTTGCTTGATTAGATAACCATAAGGGTTCATCCACCAACCCCAAACACCCAATTAATCCCACTTTAATCTCTTAAAAACTATTCCAAATGACAAAACCCATAAAACTTCATTTTCAAGGAATATGGTGAAACTCAAGAAATCATCAACATCAGTCCTAAGGATTCATAACAATAAGAAGGAGGAGCATTATCCTAATCAGATGAACGAATTAGGATGTAATACCTTTGCAGATTTTAGCTTGATTCTTCCTTTCTCTCTTGATTTCTTCTCAAACCTTCTTCCTTTCTCTCTTTCTTTCTTCCTTAGCCGCCAACACCAAGAGCACTCCCACAATTACTGATTTCAGCAAATGGAGGCTGCCCTAGGGATTGGAGTCTTTATATACACTTCAAAATTTTACACTCTAGTCCCTCAAGGTAACTTTCATTTATTCCACTTTGACCACTAACTCTAAAACCCACTAGAATTTGGGTTGTTACAATCAAAGTTCCATAATACAAACTTTCATTTACCAAACAATTTCATAATTTCAATGTTTCAATGGAGAGCTTATTGAATACTCAAATTCATTAAGCCATTTAACGTAACAGCTATGTAATATGATTAAGTTCAGCAATTGTTAAACTATTAATAATTAATAAATGAAAAAAACTAGCATACCATAATGATAATAACTCCTTTTCCATTCACTACTTCCTCAGTTTCAATTTTTAGACTGCTCATCAGCAAATCCACTCCTAAATGTATAATATACAAGGATATATGATTAGGTACCAAAAATATATAATCATGAATTTTGCATCATGCTTGACATATGATGCAATATTCATCAAACATAATCAAATACTCAGGGTACACTAATCATGGTTACACATTCATGAATGTGGAATCACATGAATCATATTCCCAGAATCATCAATTGCTAATTACAAAATTGCTCCAAATCAGCAATTGTTAAACTATTAATAATTAATAAATGAAAAAAAAAACTAGCATACCAAAATGATAATGTTTTCCTAATAACACCAAATCAAGAGTTTCCTAAACGTTCAAAATTCTAAAAAAAACCATAGCATCATCAATCATGAATAAGTTTCACCAAAAACCACCAAACTTGTTCAACTTCAGTCAACAATAACACATGTTGTGAATCATGAGTTCAACCTGTCCCAACTGTTTACCGATGTTTGCCGAAGAATGTCGGCACGTATGTTCGGGGCAATAGAAAGGTACTTCTTAACCTCCTCCTTAACCAAGGCTTTCTTTGTGTTGCAAGTGTTCATGAGTAACTTCCAGACATACTTGATCTACAGCTTTTCTAGTTGTGCGATTTGCTTTGATTCAGTAGGATCGAACCCTGTCCGCCAACCACGTACGTCTCCCATGAATGTTTTCATTGCTCTCATGGTAAATATTCCGTTGTCTTGGTAGTTGTGTTGGGTTTGCCAATCTAGTTCCAACCTTTCTTGGCGCACCACGTTGAAAATTTTCCCAGCTGGATGCCCTACTGTGTTCAAGTTCTTGATCATCATCGCCTCCTGTTCAGTTATACATAAATTATATTGTCATCAATGGTATGATTAATAACAAAATAACGTACATATTAAATGTAGTATCATCATACCAGAACATGTGTAGCAAAACCATAACTTTTCTTCATTTTTGCATCGTCGGTATGGTTCACAAACACGTTGTCTATAATTAACACGTGTGGCCACTTTATGTTGAAAACAACAAGATAGAATTGTTGTTTATTGATCATAGGGAAAAAAACCCTGACACATTAAAGTCATAAAATATCATACAAATGCTAAAACATGATTTCTTTGTAAAAAATTGTTCTTTAAATGATTACCAGATCAATGTCTTTCATTCTGACAATCTCCATGTTTTTCATCGCAGCTATAGCAATGTTTCTACGAAACCATCCGTACATCTTCTTAACATCTATTATGTTGCTTGTAAGTTGCATGTCACCCTGTTATTGTAAGAAGAAATTGTTAATCATTAATGTTATTCAAATTTGGCAAAAAAAAAACAAGTTTTAACTAACCACTTACCATCACTGTAGTTGGAAATAAACATGGTTAAACAATCATGAATATTGAATCATATGATTGACATATGATGCAATATTCATCAAACATACTCAAATACTTAGGGTACACCAATCATGAATGTAGAATCACATGAATCAAGAATGCATATATTTGTCATAAATACCAACAATTACTCGGGTCATGAATATAGCATCACATTTCATTCAATGTATACTAAAAGCTTAACCTAATCAGGAAACAAGTTAACCAAACTGTTGTTATGTATTATTGTTCTGCTTCAGTCATGAATTCAGCATCATATGAATATAAAATCATATTTCAACATAGGATAGTCATCCTTTTTACTATGTTTGTTAACAAAAAGATTAAACAAATCATGATTTTGCACAGGAATCACATGAATTTTATATCAAATCAACCTTTTTCGTCATAGAACCCTTAAAATTGTACTAATAACAAATAACCATATGATTCAAACAGGTGAAAGTCAAGTTGTTTCACTTTAAACAACCACAGTCGTTCAAGTAAACCCTATAATTTTTTGATTACAATGTCGTACCTTTTACTTCCTTTGCATGTTCAATCGACACTTGATTTGTCCCTGATATCGCAGCGTTAACATTGACATTCACTATTTCCTGTGAGACATTGACATTCTCGGCAAGTTCATCGGCCATTTCGGTTTTTGGTTCAGGCTTTGGGGTGGAAGCATCAAGATCAATCATGATGGGGTCATCCGGAGTGTTCTTGAAACGGGAAAACGAATACTTCAACATGATCCTCTCGCTTTTCTTTCTAACTGTGCAAAACACGAAATTTTGTTAAGAAAGCACAAAAAATTTAGGGTATTAATGATTTCTTGTTGTTTCAAACAAACCTCTTCCACCATGTGCCATCGAATCTTCAAGAATACTTTCCGGGGTGATGTTGCAGGTAAATCGGAAACCGTATAAGTGATTGAGAGATTTACGGGATATGATTTCTGTATAAAACTGGTTTATCAAAATAGAACTGATTTTCGCTTTGGTGTGTTGACGATTATACCCTTCGCGGGTTATTATTTGGGTTAATTTTTTTTTAAAAATTAATCAATAAATTAATTTGCTGAATCTGATCTCAACCGTAGGATCTTTAATCAATGGCTATAACATGGGTTTCAAGGGTTTCAACCTTTGAGAGGGTTTCAAATTAGTGCACCCCTATATATATATAGGGTGCGTTTATTTTGCAAACCAAACAATTCGTACAAACTATACAAACCAATCTTAGTCGTTCATCAAGTCTAATAAATATATGATTTTATTATGTTTCCTAATCTAAAGTCACGATCATAATTAATGAACTTAATCATCTTCTATTTATCTCACAATCATTATTAATGAATGATAATAATTACCATAAATATATCTGTTGTTGCCTAATATAGTGGTTTGCAAAATTTGTACAAACTGTTTGGTTTGCAAAAGAAACACACCCTGGTTTGCAAAATAAACACACCCTATATATATATAACGTAAATAATATTTTAGATTAAATTGGATTTGAGGAGAATGTGGTTAAATGATAAAAGAAATGAGATTGGGTTGGAATTGAAGATTGTGTAGGTAGATGAAAGAGAAAACAATATTTTAATTGAGATTGAGTTGGAAGGATCGTGAGTAAACATGGTCTTAGGTTTTTCTAATCTATATATATATTAAAGGAAAACTCACAAATGATGATGTGACACAATGATAGAGTAGTATTATCCTAAAGGAATTTTCTCATTGTTTTGAATTTTTTAAAATACTAATAAGTTAATGACTTTTCTACCCTTAAATGAAAATTTTGTATTTCATCATAAGAAGGGTTATTTGGTAATTTTATTTCCAATTTAATTAACTTTAACCTCAAACTATCCAACTTCCTATTAGCATTTATTTTACTTAATTCATCTCTCCATATGTTGATATCTCAAAAGCTAATTAAGTAGGATGACAATAGACATCAATTTTTTTGGCTCCACAATGATAACAAAATTTTCCAAGTTAGATATGTCCTCAATTTTTTATGTATGAAATCATTTTTTCTCTTTACATAAGTACATTTATATGATTATTAATTGTAATTTTTATATGTGCAACCTATTTCAGAATGTTGTAATAATTATGATACAAAACAAATATTATAAACTAAAAGGAAAAATTGGAAAGACTAATTTTGTGCATAACCCCAATAATTCACATGTATACAACCCCAATAAATGTATTGTCTTATATTAGATCTAATTAATTTTCAATCATCAAATTGCATTTTATATTAACTTAGTATGGATCTTCTAACAATAAATTTTCACTACCGTCCAACACAAATATATAAATGAATGCGATAAGATATTAACATGACATAATGAAAACATAGTATGCTCAAATCATGATTGTAGTTGAGTTTGGGTTATCCCACGTTGATAAGAAAGAAAAAATATTAAAAAATGTAGTTGTGTATACAAAAGAAGGGCGATGCTTTAAAAACGGTATCAATGTAAAAATATAAAGAAAGAGTATGAGATATTAAAATGCCACAATGAGAATCTAGCAATCTTAAATCATGAATTGTCATTGAGTTTTGGGTTATCCAACATTGATAAGTACGATAAATATAAGTATGCAAATGAAGGCTATAAAGTATTAACGTGGCAAATGAGAATTTAGTATTCTCAAAGTATGGTTGAATTTGGTTATCACATATTGATGAGAATGAGAACTATTAGAAAATATAGTTGAATATATAAAAGGAGGGAGATTGCTTGAATATAGATTTCAGTATAAATGTATATAGAAATCATACGAAACTTTTCGTACTGGGTTAGCCACACACTTCACATATTTTAGTATTTCACATGACATCAACAAATGATACAAATATTGAAAAGAGATGGGTAGGTAAAGGAGGGTGAATGCATTCAAAATTAAAAAAAGTTGGTTGGCTAAAAATGCGACACTTTTCATCAAAATTGGGATTAAATGGTAATTTTGAAGCTATGTGATAAAAATGTTTTATTAAAAAGTAACACCTTTCACTTTCGATTGATTAAATGTTCATTAGAATCAAATCAATACAATCATGAATATAAATATAAGTACATAAAAATGAATTTGAAAGAAGTGTTGGCTATAAAGTATCGAATGATACAATGAGATTTAGTATTTTCTCAAATAATAAATTGTAGTTGAGCTTTGTTTATGACACATTGACGATAAACTGAAATATTGTAAGAGATAATTGAGTATATGAAAGAAGAAGAGATGTGTTTGAATATTAGAAGGGCATTAACCAATATATAATGAGAATTTAGCATTTTCAGGTTTTGAGTTGATTTGTAGTATCATAATTTTTTTATATCTTACTTGACATGTGTTTTGATCATCGCGCAACGCGCGATGTCGAACACTAGTAATTTATGTAAGCTTATAGCATGCAAGTTATTTAAGCTATTTAAATAAGTCAGAATCTAATTAATATAGGCCCATGAAGTTAGATATTAAGAGGCATAATTAGAGTTTAATGGAACCCTAATGGAATGCCTATAAAATGGTCATGTATACCAAAGCACAAGAAAAGATTTCTGACCCCATCTATCATAATCAACTGTTCGGTATAGAACATTTAGGGCTTTGGTTGAGGAAGATCATCACACCCACTTGGTTCGTTCATCGTCAAGGTTCCACGTAAAGAAGTCGACTCATCAATGGATTCAGATATGTAATTCGTTTCTTAATGATTCAATAGTATGGTTCGTCATTAGGATCGATTTAGGTAAATTTCCATCAATTCTTCCTCTGTTAACACATACCTGAATTTGGCAAGTCTTCCTCTCTTAACACAACTCTGATATGATCGCAACTACTAATATGAAATTCAAAAAGACCAAATAGGAAAGGATACTTTGAATCATATAACTCTAATGAGATACACAATCAACCAACATTTATCGAATTCGAAAAAAAGTCTGAAGAGAGCAACATCGAGTCATCGATAGATAAATATCAAAGTTGCATTCAATTGTTTTTGTATAGAATTATAGCACTTTGATTCCTTCTTCTTTACATTGTTACCTAATTCAACTTTATCGATTTGAGCTGAGCATGACCCTACGCCTAAAATAGTAGTTGGAAATAATGTCTAACAAACACTGATTTTAGGTCCTTATTTTGTGCAATTTTGGTATCACTGGATTCCTTTTTCACAAATGAAAACAATAATATAGAAATTGTTATATCTCAATCATAAGTTAAATGATGCATCTAAATGACATGATTAAGAAGAATGTCGGGTTATTATTTTGTGTGATTTTGGTATCACTGGATTCATCTTAGTGACATTGTTTTGATGGTAACAAATTTATACCACATTCACCATGTTAATCCAAAAATGGTTTTTTAACCGTAGGTATCCGGATTAGCTTGCACACACTTCGACTAATCCCAGAGGTCCTAAAGAATAGGAAAAATCCTCAATGGCCTTGCGGAGGCCGGTGACATTTGAGGAAAAACCAAAAATGGTTGTTGAAGGGTATTTTCATGGTTAATCTCCAAAACGCATAAGAAATACGATATAATTTACTTTTCCCATATAGTTGTAACAACCCACTCCAAAGCATGCCGAAATAAGACATCAATTATAATAAATCGCCAAGAGTTGGCCCAAGGTTCACGTCATCAAAATTCATCATTTGGGTTTGTGGAATAACCCTAATTACAACTGAGAGTTTCTAATACAGGAATGTAAAGGAAGTCCACTAATGCCAAGCCACGCCCGCTCTCACGCCTTCTCTTTACCACTAGAGGAACTGCCCTTAACCTGCTTACCTGAAAAGGGTTTCAGTTTTGAAAATGCGAGGGTTAGACCACGAGGTCTAGTGAGGTCCCTCAGTTACATCCACACCACATATAGCAATTAAAGAGTTTTGCGAAACATAAATCAATAGAAAGTTTGGCAACCAACATATGGGACACCCCCCCCCCCCCCCCCCCATAAACATCACACTATAACATATGGGCCACACCCCCCATAAGCATCACTATAACATATGGGCCACACCCCCCATAAGTCTCATGCCATAACATATGGGACACACCCCCCATAGGCATCACACCATAACGTATGGGACACACCCCCCATATACAGCACGCCATGCATAAGTAATTTATATGCAACATTCGTTAAGTGAACACACATGTACAAGTAAACGAACAAGTACCATCAAGCTTTAGTTAGAAAGACTCACCTGACACGCTTACTTTCCTTTCTCACACAGATAGGCATTTCCACCCGGTTTTCCTGAATAAATAGCAAAACGTAAGCTGATCACCCCACTATCCGGACACACCAAAACTTCCCGGACACACACCCCTTTCCGGACAGCTCACAATCCGGACACACAAAACTTCCCGGACACACACCCCTTTTCGGACAGCTCACAATCCGGACACACAAAACTTCCCGGACACACACCCCTTTCCGGACAGCTCACAATCCGGACACACAAAACTTCCCGGACACACACCCCTTTCCGGACAATACACTTTCCGGTCACTAAGCTTTCCGGACAACACTCTTTCCGGGAATTATCTGGAATCTCATAGCATCCGGACACACATATAACTATCGGATACTTACCCAGAAACCTTCAAACTAACCAAGTGTCCGGACGTCCAGAAGCTTTCCGGACGTCGACCTGTGTCCTAAATGGACTGAGAAAACACTGCTATGGTCGAAATCTCACGAAATAGAGATTAGCAACAATAATAAGATCACCAAGCTCAACAATTACTGAAACCTCAACAGTAAAAACACAATATAACGCCCAAACTTCCCCAATAAGCTTCAACCTCAACTTTTGACAAAAACTCCAAAATAAATCATCTTAACCACACCCCACAGATTAAGGATGAGTAGAAGAGAATTACCTGGATGACTTCTTGCAGAAATCGAATCCCAACACACCCTTTCTTCTGATTTCCAAGCTCAAAGCTCCTTTATCCTCCAAAATGCACAAGAACTCCAAACCTTTCTTTCTCTCTATTTCTTCTTCCTTCAGCCGTCAATCAACACAACAATTCAGTATTAGAATGTTTCCCCTAGGGTTTTGTGCCCATTTATACCCTAGACCTCATTTACAAAATACTCCCCTCAACTTTCATTTTAACAATTTCTACCACCAAGCTTGAAACTCGTTTATTTTAGACACGGTTACTACAACACTCCCCCCTCAAAAGAATTCCGTCCCCGGAATTCCATTCTCAAAGAGGTGAGGGTACCTGGACTTCATGACCGCTTCCACTTCCCAAGTAGCCTCTCGTCCTTTATGATACTTCCACTGGACCTTCACTAAACGAACTTCTTTGTTCCTCGTCTTTCGTATCTTACTATCTACGTTTTCCATTGGCTCCTCTTCATACCTCAATTTCTCATCAACACTAATGTCTTCCAACTGTACTGCCATGGTTTCTTCGGCCAGACACTTCCTCAAGTTCGACATAGGAAAGATCGAATGAACTCTCCGGAGCCCGTCAGACAACTCCAACTTGTACGCCACTTCTCCCACACGCTCAATGATAGCGAACGGCCCATCATAACTGGGTCTTGTTTCTCCTTTCTCTCCAACGCACAACGTCTTTTCATGACTAACCATAAGTATTGCACTGTCTCCCACACGGCATTCGATCAAACTCTTCCTTCTGCTTACACCCTGTGGCGGTCTCGGGCCACGCTTAACTTCTCACGAAATGCATGACCTATTGGTGGTCAACCACACGACCTCCGGTCTCACCCAAAAATCATTCACACATCTAGTCTCATGGTTTTAAAACGCGTCACACTAAGGGTTTCACACAAAATTTTACCTCCTTAAAAGAACGCCTTCTACCGAAGTTAACGCCACACATCCCAAAACCCTTATAAAATAACGACGCTCAATTCGCCAACCGATCACCAGATCAACCTTGACTATCACCTTAATCCCGCAATTAAGATTTTTTCCTCTCCAGACTATACACAACTCTACAATCACTCTTCTAGCACAAAATACGTCTAAGGCAAATAATACCTTCTTGCATTAAATGTGCCGACCACAACCCATTGATAACAATCAATTCCCACACTTTTACTACAACATCACTCCCATACTACTATCAAGTCCAATCCCATGGTCCTTCATCCGAGCACTACATTCGACTACCTTCTTACACTTCCTTCTCAAACATAAAACACATTTCCAAAGAATAACTCACTAGAAGATACACACTCTTGATCAATCACATAAGCTAGTTTTCCTCCACGCTTAAACTACTCACGTACACACAAATCCCCTTTCTCATACTCTCACTAGAGTTCATGCACCCAATGGTGACGTTCTGAAACATAGCTTCCCTCTTTCCGAGCCACTTGTCACACTTTTTACTTTACACTTACTCTCTTATTCCATACTACCGCCCCCAATTACCTCAGGCTAACATGGAACATTTCTCCTTCAACGTTGACCACTCCATACACACAATTTCAACGGTTACTATGTCTAATCCCACAGTTTCACCACATCTCATACGAGAAATTCGACCAAGTCAAACCGGACCTCCACGCTACGATCGAAGCGACCACACACTTCTCATTCCTCAAACGATATTAACCCACTCCTTTGCATTCCTTTACATACAAGGATCAGTTCAACATTCTCAGAGATTTCATATCTACTACAAGATATCATGAACTAATCAATCCAACATTTTCACAATTATTACAACGATACAAGGCAAACGCACTCATCAATCAACTCAAGAGTACACAATTTTCTTCTTATCTAGTCACCCATTGTCACCCCATTCTTTTATTTCCGGGTAACAATACCACACGCCACTTAGACATCCATGCAACTCCACACATAATTTGGTCATATCTGAACGACTTATGAGCAAACCCCGAGCAAAGATCTCCACCTATGCTCATCCCCCATCAACACTAGCCCACCACTTAACCTCACATCAATTCATCCCCACCATGCTTCGCATGCTCACTAGATATAAGTTACCACCAACTTATCCACACAACCCCCACACACCAGAGGTTCGATCGTCACGATCATTTGCACACACACAAGGCCACGCTTTCTTCACAACAAACACAACATTTATATAAAAGAGTATACGAAACAATATGCAATAGCTAGTTTTGCAATTCATCCCCTCACACAAATAACGGGAATTCCTGCCTGGTCACTACACACTTGTGGCCTGATCTAGGGCACACACCCGCCCTCGGGAATAGACCAAGTTCGTTCGAATAATCCATATGGGACACACCCCCCATATACATCACACCATGTCATATGCAATTTATATGCAACTACACATTTAAATAAGCACACTTTAAAATGACAATCACCTTTTGACACCTGCTACTGGCACACGCTATAGTCACACACACCGTGACAGCGCCAAAGAGCACACTCGCTATATATGAAACAAATTCATATATATAATTAATATGGGACACACCCCCCATTTTCTCGACAACGCCAGAGCACAATGCATAATTAAAGCATGCATTCTACCACACACTTATTCATAGCTTCATATTTAAGCAGTTGGAAACAGGCGAATAGATAACAACCACACCACACACTTAATCGTCGCTTTGTAATAAATGCAGCTGAGAAGCACACAGTTATATAATAACTCTGTCACATTTGTATAAAATTTAGGTTCAGAAAGACTCACAACCTTGTCTTTCTCCCATCTAGGTGAATCACAAATTATGACCGTCTACTACACTCGATCGAGTCCTTATTCCCGACCGACTCTTCGGGTCCACTTGAAGCACGCTCAAATAAATCAAACTATAAGACACATCCTTGCAAACCAACATAGTCTACGTGTCCCACATGAGTTGGGCTAACTACCTCGTTCGTAATTGACATAACAGTCACAAAGGAAGAATCACTTATCCAACTAACACATCTCCACCTTCAGGATACTCACCAAAAAGGCGGTCCACCCTCTGGGCAGATACACACGTATCCCAACCGTCCTCTTATCTCCGCGCTCACACCCGACAAATGAAATCACACCAGGGCTAGCCTTTCAACTCTCAAATCTCCCGACAACGACTCAACACTCGTCGTTGACTTCCACACCAAATCCTGGCAATTAGCCTAAATTCAACTTCTCCTCAACTTCGGCTATACGCCGATACCGACTCATCCACATACCACAACGTTACCTTTCAAAGTATTTTGCCTACTTCGAAATCACCCGAGACACCCCCCCCCCCCCCCCCCCGCCGTCAGTCTTATGCCTACTTACCGAAAAGAGCAAGGACTACCATCACACAAGCATTTCCACAGACAAAGACCGAGGCTACAGGTAGGCACTATCCTCCCTATACTGTAACACTAAGATCGCAAATCAACCATCGACGACTCGACCACATTTTCCACTCCCGGAACTTCGCACATTCTTAGGCACGATATCCCTTACTACCTAGCGAGTTCATAGCCTTCATGCATGACAACACAATGATTTAAATTGTTTTACACACTCAAAATATCCCACAAAAAAGGTTTTGATATGCATGCCACGACACTCCCATAAGTTACCACCACACACACCGATCTCAAAGATCGCTCACACGCAACCTTGCTCATCATTTGAAAGTGCATTCACTGAAACTCTCCTTGTTCAAAAATTTTAAAAATACATCAATATCACCCATACTGGGATAGTCGACCGACTCTCACACTTGTTGATATGTCAACCACGTGTTCATATCGTTTTCATCCATAAAACCATACGATCTAATATTGTTACGATTTTTTTACAACAAGGTTTAACTCACTCGCAAAAGAAGTGAAGTAACTCACTATTTCTCCAAGTTCGAAATTTATTACACCATGTAAACAAATTTATCTTTTCCTTCCAGCACACACTTGCACACGCCAACTCATTTTCAAAATCAGAAGTTTACAAGGCACACGCACACACACACATTTTGACATGGGGACTTATGTAACCGGTTTGAAAACGTAATGCATGACTCGCTTTACATTGAAGGCTATTCGCTCAAGCAGGGTTAACCTTTTTGCAGTTACAACAAATCAACGCCGACACCCTACTTCCCACTACACCATCAGGTTCCTTACATTTGAAACAACCTTCGGTACCGATACTTCCCCACACACTTGGATGCTCCAACCTCACAGTCACCACCTGACTATTAATTTGTAAAATAAACGGCGTCACCTCGGTCCCAAATTGGTTAACCGACACCAATGTTACCAATCCATACATCTATCACTTTTCAACCACTCTTGTCACTCTTCCACTAACTAGAGAGTAAGAAAGCACCTATCCACTATCCGATCCTTGAGTTGAAACTCTCAAGATTTCAATTCACCGGCATTGGGAATCTCCCAGAATAAAGACTCATTAGAGAATAGGAGTTCACCTCCAAACACTTATTTCCCTTAAGAACCCTAAAGGTTCTACTTCCCACGGACACTCATACCAAACATTCAAACGATGCTTCTTCTAGATAGTATCATCAATCACACCAAGAATGATCTGCACAACACACTAAACTGTTGCCATAATGACAAGATTAAACTTTACACACAAAACAGATTAACAACCGTCCCAAAATAACAAGGCAAGAATGATCACCGTCATGCACCTGTAAATTCACAATTACACTGGACAGGTGTAATCCCGAACTTACCTTACATGATAGTTCTCACCACCCTATTATTCACACTCCCCAGTGAGGTCTTCCTAGGCCTTCCTACATTCTCAGTTGTACTCCTATAGTTTAAGTTTAGGCCCATCCGGTCACCTAAATCCCTTAAACTATGGCTCTGATACCAACTGTAACAACCCACTCCAAAGCATGCCGAAATAAGACATCAATTATAATAAATCGCCAAGACTTGGCCCAAGGTTCACGCCATCAAAATTCATCATTTGGGTTTGTGGAATAACCCTAATTACAACTGAGAGTTTCTAATACAGGAATGTAAAGGAAGTCCATTAATGCCAAGCCACGCCCGCTCTCACGCCTTCTCTTTACCACTAGAGGAACTGCCCTTAACCTGCTTACCTGAAAAGGGTTTCAGTTTTGAAAATGCGAGGGTTAGACCACGAGGTCTAGTGAGGTCCCTCAGTTACATCCACACTACATATAGCAATTAAAGAGTTTTGCGAAACATAAATCAATAGAAAGTTTGGCAACCAACATATGGGACACACCCCCCATAAACATCACACTATAACATATGGGCCACACCCCCCATAAGCATCACACTATAACATATGGGCCACACCCCCCATAAGTCTCATGCCAGAACATATGGGACACCCCCCCATAGGCATCACACCATAACGTATGGGACACCCCCCCCCCCCCATATACAACACGCCATGCATAAGTAATTTATATGCAACATTCGTTAAGTGAACACACATGTACAAGTAAACGAACAAGTACCATCAAGCTTTAGTTAGAAAAACTCACCTGACACGCTTACTTTCCTTTCTCACACAGATAAGCATTTCCACCCGGTTTTCCTGAATAAATAGCAAAACGTAAGCTGATCACCCCACTATCCGGACACACCAAAACTTCCCGGACACACACTCCTTTCCGGACAGCTCACAATCCGGACACACAAAACTTCCCGGACACACACCCCTTTCCGGACAGCTCACAATCCGGACACACAAAACTTCTCGGACACACACCCCTTTCCGGACAATACACTTTCCGGTCACTAAGCTTTCCGGACAACACTCTTTCCGAGAATTATCCGGAATCTCATAGCATCCGGACACACATATAACTATCAGATACTTACCCTGAAACCTTCAAACTAACCAAGTGTCCGTACGTCCAGAAGCTTTCCGGACGTCGACCTGTGTCCTAAATGGACTGAGAAAACACTGCTATGGTCGAAATCTCACGAAATAGAGATTAGCAACAATAATAAGATCACCAAGCTCAACAATTACTGAAACCTCAACAGTAAAAACACAATATAACGCCCAAACTTCCCCAATAAGCTTCAACCTCAACTTTTGACAAAAACTCCAAAATAAATCATCTTAACCACACCCCACAGATTAAGGATGAGTAGAAGAGAATTACCTGGATGACTTCTTGCAGAAATCGAATCCCAACACGCCCTTTCTTTTGATTTCCAAGCTCAAAGCTCCTTTATCCTCCAAAATGCACAAGAACTCCAAACCTTTCTTTCTCTCTATTTCTTCTTCCTTCAGCCGTCAATCAACACAACAATTCAGTATTAGAATGTTTCCCCTAGGGTTTTGTGCCCATTTATACCCTAGACCTCATTTACAAAATACTCCCCTCAACTTTCATTTTAACAATTTCTACCACTAGGCTTGAAACTCGTTCATTTTAGACACGGTTACTACAATAGTGTACACTTTTGGGATCTTAAATTACTCCTTGATGGTCCTCTCCAAAAATGGCAAACTTGCATCAAATTGATCTTAACTCGGTATAAAGACAACTCTAAAAACTATTGTTATAATGAATATAAAGTGATGATCATAATTAATGAACTTAATCATCTTCCATATATATTACAATAATTATTAATGAATGATAATAATTACCATAAATATATCTGTTGTTGCCTAATATAGTGGTTTGCAAAGTTTGTACAAACTGTTTGGTTTGCAAAAGAAACGCACCCTATATATATATATTATTTGGAAATCTAACATTTATCCACGTTTTGAGTAAGTTTTGGATTTAAGTTCATTTTTTGGGAAATGCTTTATATGAGAGCTTTCGTCACATCTTTTTCGTTTAACGAATTATTCAATCATGATGAAAACTCTTGAACTCACTAGGCGTTAGCCTAACATTTTTATTTGTCGGCATGTGCAACAGGTTTCGATTGGAGAATAGTTCTAGTGACACTATGAAGAGTGGAAAACTAGATGCGTCTTCAAGAAGTAAGTGGTTTGGTGAAGTCTTATGCGTTTGGGAATATCAACATTGTATTTAGTTGAGTAGCACCCGACCTTTTATAGTCTTGGTGTAGGACTTAGAATATTGAATTGTTGAAGTTGTTACGTTTTGATTATTGAGGTATTTCCAATGATGGTTTGTATAAGAAATTTTATTCTTATTTATCGAAATTTTGTTTAGTTGCTCTTTCCAATTTTGAGGGTGTTATAGAAGTTGAGGTTAACGTGAGAAGTGGTTATCAACCGTTAGATGAGAAATGGACGCACATTAGGATGAGATGCATCGAGATGACATGTACTGGATCAATTCCCTTCTAAGGCACAATTCATGGGAGGGCATGAGATTAAAAGTGATCAACGGTTGTTAGCCTCAACTTCTCACACGATCTTTCGCATATATATATATAGGGAAATTAATTAAAATACCCTAAGTTTGACCCCTTTTTACCAAAATACCCTAAATCTCTACCGGTTTACCAAAATGCCCTAAATTTCCGCGGTGGGCCCCGCCATCGCGGGCCCAACCCACGTGTCACCCAGGTTTGGGCAAAATGTCCCGCGGAGCCCCCAACTATGGCCGCGGTGACAAGTTTGGTCCCTGCCCGCGGTGACGATTTTGGCCTATCGCGGGCCCATCGCGGGGAATCACCGCGGGCCATGCCGAAACTTTGTGACACGTGGGTGTGGGCCCGCGATCGCGGGGCCCACCGCGGAAAATTAGGGTATTTTGGTAAACTCTCCGAGATTTAGGGTATTTTGGTAAGAAATGGTCAAACTTAGGGTATTTTAATTAATTTCCCATATATATATATATCAGAGCATCTCCAATAGATTTTTCGAAATGAAAAAAATAGAGAATTTGGACATAATTTTTGCTCCAACAGATTCTCAAAATCTTTCCCCAAAGCAGAGAAAGTAGGAGAGAGTGTGTAAAATTCTTCAAATTTGGACCCTAAGATGATTACAACGAGGAAGAAGTATTTTTTGATATATTTTTACCAATAGGAAATCTTGAAGTTAAAGTTTTAGAAAGAGAAATAATATTTTTATAAGATGAATGAAATATTTTAAAAATGTTATTAATGTTGTAATCTTAAAATTTGCTAGAGTTGAATGTATTTTTTTTCTTTTATAGATTTTGATGCTTCTTTCTCCATTTTAGAGAATCTCTTGGGAATGCTCTTATACATGTTAAGTTATTATTTAATATACCGATAATTACAAGCACTACATAAAGCTTTTATTTCAAATAAAGAAAATTAATCTTTCTCTATCAAAAATAACGACTTTGATCCTTTCTCAAGATCTATCGTCCGTATAGAAAATTAACTTTCAAACATTATTTTTTAGCAATCGTGAGTTTTCGGGTCAGTTTACGCACACCAACTAATCCTTAGACGACCACTAATGATCTGAAGTCATCAAAGATGAACCTTCATGACCATAAAGACTTTGACAACACCTGGATTCAACAACATAACTGATTTAGCAACATGGCATCTTTCATGCAAATATTTTGTTATATTACTTTACTTAAACATGTTTTTTTAAAG